>LPNX011002867.1:816134-857670 GCA_001517045.1 Pseudotsuga menziesii | reverse complement strand
AGGCTTACCCAAAATAGGCAAATCCCCCATAGGTGCAAAAAGCTGATCCCAAATCTATCAAGGACCCCACGAATTAGCAAGGGCGCATGGGCAAGCTAAATAGTGGTCAAATGGCATCTCATACATGCAAAAGCATGGAGGAATGAGTGGAGGAGGAAGAGGCAACAAAGCTGATTCACCTCACCTAGTCTTGCTTTCCTATGTGCCTTAAAACACTGAAAAAGCAGGGGATAAAGCAGAAAAAGCAGATGGGCACCTAGGAGGCCAGGAATAAAGCAGATTTGATTCCTAAATCTCTCAAGGGCGCTACATGAGTCAAATATGGCAAGTTTGACCTCTATGGATAGGCAATTAGCAACTTGCACATGGTGGGACTCATGTACTAGGCAAATAAGACAAAATAAATGAAATAATGTCTAAGTGGGTAAATACTATGGGTTGATTATTCTAACAAAATAAAGGAAAATTTTAAATACACTGTTGTTTAAGTGGCACATCGAGTGTTAGTTATATCCATAAAGACAGACGTGGCCATAAAGAACACCTTAAAATTTCGTCGTATTTTTCAAATATATGCCCTGCAAATCCCGTATCTGAAATGACTAACATCCAATTGTCATATCTACTCTTATCGTATTTCTCTCAACAACATCACACTCCTTTTGACCTATTTTATTCCGTTCCTCAAATCTCCTTTTCTTGCAACACGCTATTTCTAGTCTTCGCCAATTTAATGTGGCAAAATAGCAATCTACGAACAAAATTTTTCCTCTTCCTTTTTTCCTTTTTCTTGATTTTATTTTATTCTTCTAAGTCACAGTTATCATGATACGACTTCATTTGACTTCCATTCACCAATACTTGGACCTCTATTCCATCTAAGTTTTGCAATTTCAGTGCTCCTCCATTAGTGATCTTTGTAACGATATACGGTCATAAGCAATGTGCTCTCAACTTTCGTAGATTGTTGAAAAATTTAATATCATACATAAGAAGAAGTCCTAAAACCTCAAAGTGCTTCCTCTTAATGTGTCAATCATGCCATAATGTTTTCCTTTGTTTTTCAACTTTTTGATGAAAGCCTGCAACAAAACGTTCTTCTTCCATGTGAACAATTTGCAACAATCTTTCTTTGACAACATCGACATATGTAATCTCTGTGATCACATAAATTATTTGAATTAGGACAATATACTCCATAGGAATCATAAATTCTTGTCCATACACCAACTAGAATGGAGTTTGTCCTGTTAGATTCTTAGAAGTTGTGCGATATGCCCATAATATAGCTCAAATTTTCTGATCCTAGTGGTATATTTGAACTTTGCAAACCTTTGTTAATTCATTCTCTATAATTTTTTTAAAGACTTCGAGAGCTCCATTTGCTTGAGGGTGATAAGGAATTGTCTTTCTATGTTGAATATGGAATTCCTTTGTGATTTTTTCAATCAACTAGTTGACAAAATGTGTACCCTGGACACTTACTCGAATATTTGGGCATCTAAATCATGTCACCGCATTCTCAAATAAGAACTTTGTAGCAGTACAATCCTTCATTTGCATTGCTTTATCCCATCTCGTTGAAATCTTGAAGAACATCTCTTGAGTACCTATCATGTGGCTTGAAGCTCGACTGTCAATATACCAAGTTCTAGAGGTGTATATAGTCAACAAGAAATGCTCCCTCTCAATCTATATGTCTATGCTAGTGGTGATATATACTCTCTTTCTCTAAACATGTTGAGAAAAAAGACAAAAATCTTTCTTGAATATTGTTATATACTTAATATATGCTGAAGTTATAGACTAATGATTCTTCTTCTTCTTCTTGTTTGGACATTGCGAGGTATAGTGTCAAAATCCTTTACAAGCAAAGGACTTTACTTTTCTCAAATGCTTCTTACTTGTTGTAACCACTTCATTCGACATTTAATATTCCTCGAAGATAAGAACTATCCTAGCCTTCCTTCCATGGGTCAAAATTTCAAATCCCATCAATCATATCCTCTAACCTAACTCGTGTAGCCATTTCAATGCAAATTCAAAATTCAAGAAGGTGTTTCTCACTTACAAAATAAGCTAACTGAGAATTTGAAAGTTCCAATGTAATAATATGCCCCCAAGCTCTGATACCATGATAATTTTATGGATATTTTACCACCCCAATTTCAGATTACTTGGTCATTGTTTAATGCCCAACCCAATAGAAATTTCTGTTGTAGATGAATTGATTTCTCATAAAAAAATTGTACGTGAAACACTTAAAAAATCACTAATGTAGGAAGCATAAATTTACTCATCATGTCACACACAAGAAAAAATTTAGGCATCATATTTTTGGCAAATTTCCAAGGAAAAACCACAAGGGGAAAACCTATTTGAGAGAGTAATTTGTATTTATTCAGAATGAAAGGTAGAAAAAATTAATAATTTCCAAGTGCAAATTATCTCAATGATAAATATGAAGGATTCCTCGAAAAGTATGGACACGATGCATCAAAATGCGATTAATAATTTCCAAATACAAGTTATCTCAATGATAAATATGAACGATGCCTCAAAACGTATGCATATGATATGTGAAAACACATGCAATGTGTCTAAATTATGTCTAAATTATTAAAGATAGATATTCAGAAAATATATATTTTCTAACTTATTTTAGTTAATAAATAACATAAAAATCAATAATAAACTTTAATATGTATTATCTAACATATGTCCTGAGAAAAATGGCACCATATAAAATTCAAAACTGCCAATATAAAATAGACAGTGAACCATTTTAATAAAATAAATATTGAACCACATAAAAATGCCAATATAATAGATTTATGAAGTACCAAATCACACAGAAATAAAATATGGTTTCAGAAGTACCAAATCACACTAAATTATGAAACTTTGATCGAAAAGAGAGAGGCATTTCATTCTTAATGTCAGCATTTGAAATAAAATAAGATACAACTAATAGATAAAATATACCTTACTAGTATATTCTCGATACACCCATTAACATCAACTTGTGGTGAGCCTTCCTTGCTTTCGCTTCTGCATCTGCAAAAGGAAATGAAATTTCATGAAGAAACTCAAATGAGAAAACACTAAGCAGTAAGCATAGAACACTAAGTAGTAATAAAATAAGTAGATAACACTAAGTAGTAGATAAATAAATAAATACAAATGGACTTATAGATTCCAGGGCATTGCTCTTTAAGAAGCTCAGTGGGATGATCCTGTTGGAATCAACAGTATTGCATGACCATGTGTTAAGGGTTCCTTGGAGCGCCATCTTCCTCAGACAGCTCTCTTCCTCTTCCTTAGTAGGATGGTCCCCTGTTTTCTTGGAATCAAGAGTTCTGGTCTATGACCACACATTCGTGCTCCCGTCTTCTCTCATACTAATGCTAGGAAAAGTGCAGCTGCAGTTGCTAGATGCAAGTAGAAGTACTGGTGGTGGTTGTCGTAGTGTCAATAGTAAATACTAAGAAGATATTTCTACTAGAATCTTGATCCATATCACTTTCTTTAGTTATTGCGATTAAAGAGTGTTTAAAATACAAAGGAAATATATAGAAAAGAAGTACTTAGTGTTGCGTGAGTCCCAAGATTCAGATAGTCTAAATTGGTTCATTGTATATAGACAGGTAGTTGTAAGATTCTTTAGCTTCTTTCATTAAAGTTTTCATAGAGTGAAAATGATTGATGAATGTTTAAAATATAGACGATAAATTTCCATTTTTCTTTTGCCTGGTTTTTACCCATTTACGGCCATGAATCTTCATTGAATTTTAACATCTTGCAAAAACACTACCATATCTTACATAGTGTCGGTGTTGGGGGGTTTCTTGTGAGTTGATTTCATTTATGGATTTAAAATCCCCCAACAAACAACAAAATTAACATCAAAATTACTCATTTTGTGCATGAAATTCAAGATTCCTGTAGAAATCAGCTTGAAAGTCAAAATCTTCCCCTTTTTAGACTACTCCTTAAAATACAAAGGGAATATATAGGAAATAAGTCTATGCAAAGTGCATTTAATCAAGTTAATGCAAACCACTACTTGATTTTTATAATATTGTTATTGATATCAAAGGAAATGAGGTGTTTTAATGAATCAACATATATTTATTATTATTTTAATAAGAATATGTAGAGGGTGTCAACCCATATGTACATGAATTAGTCTATGCAAAATGCATTTTATGAAGTTATTGCAAATCACCACTTGATTTTTATAATATTCTTATTGATATCAAAGCAAATTAGATATTTCATTGAATCAACATATATTTATTATTTTAATAAACATATGTAGAAAGGGTTAACCCACATGCTCATGAATAAGTCTATGGAAAATGCATTTAATGAAGTTAATGCAAATAACTATTTGATTTTTGTAATATTGTTATTTATATAAACATAAATGACTTGATTCATTGAATCAACATATCTTTATTATCTTAATAAAAATGTTTGGAGAGGGTTAAACCATATGTTCATGACACTTGATGATGTTGATTGTAATGGGTGAGCGCATAATCATTTATTCTACATATAATACTATGTGAAAATGTCATGGGTTTATACAACCACTTGTTAGTAGGTCAATTCCACTTTTATGTTAGATAAATTATATACCATAAGTTTCCAAAACCATCGACTCATTGGTAAATTATTATTTTCTAGGAGAGAAAGAAATTTTGGGAGAATAAAAACAAATTAATGATTTACTTAACTGTAAACTTGAATTTTCAAATAGACTCAACTTGAAGGGTTTCGAACAAATATAAATGTGAAAAGAGATAGAATCAATATTGTTTTATACTAAGAGAAACATTTAACAAGAAATATGAAGAGAAGACTTATTTAAGAAAGCTAAAATTGTAACTATGTGTTGATGTGGTTGAAACAAAGTGATTGGTGTCTATTGCTAAGTTGGTTCTTTTTCCTTAGTGGCGGGGTGTATCCAATATGTCGTGCATGTGAATGTGAGTAAGAGTATGCTTTTTCTCACAAGGATTTGCATTTTCGTTGATTGGCATCTTCGCTAGGTTGAGTTATATAAGTATTTGTAATAGTAAGCATACATCTACCAAGATGGTATAAATAAACGTTTTTGTAGTTTTCTCTTCAAAGTGTATACACTTAAATATAATGTTTTGTTTTTTATAACTCATAGATATTATGTGTTATTGTTTTATTGGGTTGATTGAATTTAAATAGGTAAAAAGCAATATTGTTAAATTTTGTGATAATATGGAGATTCTTGAACTTTAAAAATTCCATCAACTAATTTCAAGACATATGGATCACATAAATGAGCCACAAATGAATCTCATAAATAAATCAATGACATCTGAATACGGACAAGAAGAAGGACAGGAAACCTAAGAATACCAAAAGAGATATTTAAAATGTTCGATGTAATACTTGTGATGAAAAGGGACACTTGGAAAGAGATTGTTTCATCGAGAAAAGGAGACACCATGCTAATGTTGGATAAGATGATGAACAAACAAACAAAAGATTCAAATGAGAGAAGGATGATTCATATGAAGAGTATGTGCTAATCTCAACACTTACTCACATTATCACACATGGAAGCAATGATTGGCTCATGGATAGTGGAGTTTCCAAACACATGACTAGATACAAGGAATCATTCGTTAATATGTCTGAACATGAGTCACCTCAGAAGGTGAAACCTGGTGATGATTATTAATGCCCCATAAAAGGGAGTGTCAAATCTCCATACAAGATTAACTCTGAGAAATCCTTAAAGATGAAGGATGTGCTATATGTTCTAGGATTGAGGAAGAATCTTTTCTCTATATCTGCATTAGATGCAAAAGGGAATTAGGGTTTCATTTGTCGATGGACAAGTGCTAATGTGTCCCATAGGAAATACAATAGAGCATGCAACCGTGATTGGAGATGAACATGGGGGCGTGTACAACTTGAAGGAACAGTCTGAACAAGCATTGGTTCATGAGTTAAGAGAACCAAATGAACTATGGAGAAAAAATCTTGCACATGTGCACTAATAGAGCACTACCAATGGAAAGAAAATGAGTCTTAGGACCGCTAGAGATCTAGCAAAATCATGAAGGAATTTGAAAAGGATGTGAAAAAAGAAATAATGCAAAGAATACTTTTGCCAGGAGTGAGCGCAAGGCTAAAGCAATATTGCAAATGGTACACTCGGATGTACGTGGACCCATGTCTTCTATCTCAGTAAGCTGGTATTTGTACTATGTTTCCTTTACATCTAATTTCCCACATAACACTTGCCATCTATTTATTGAAAGAGAAAAGTGAAGTTTTCAACAAGTTCAAGGAACATAAAGCATTGGTGGAGAGCTGGAAAGATAGGAAAATCAAGATTCTATAGTAAGATAATGGGAAAGATATCACTTCAAAAAAATTCAAGGAACTGTAAAGAGAATCTTGGATTAAGAGGGTGTTGAGAACTCGATACAATGCTCGGCACAATGGGGTTGCAGAACAAAAGAACCAGGACATAATGGGAGCAATGATTGCAATGTTGCTTGATGAGGCTCTTTCTATACACCTTTGCGCAGAGGCAGCAAGAAAAACTGTGTATGTATAATGTACTCTTCATCGATTACTTGAAAACAAGATTCCTAAAGAGGATTTCTCATGAGTGAAGCTAGAAATAAGCAATCTAAGAGTATTTGGTTTCAAGGTGTACATACATGTCCCAAAGGAGAAAAGGACCAATTTTGATCCTTCTCAGAGGAAGGATGTCTTCATAGGGTACATTGATACATCAAAGGCCTACCGAATATACTTCCGAGGATTCGAGAATATCGAGATGAGTAGATATGTAAAATTTGATGAACACTTGACATACTTCATATCTAGGAGGACTCCTATCTAGGAAGTCGAGGAACCTGAATAGAGAAGAATTCAAGACATGGAAATTGGAGAAGAAACTCTAGAAAACCCGAAATATCATGACATGACTGAAGAACTTGTATAAACTACCCTTGAGGAGGACTCCCACAACAGGAAACCAACATGGGAACGAGAGATCATATGAGAAGCTAAAAGTTATGGTGCTCTAGAAGGGATATATAGAGACAGAAAGACATAAAATACCTATAATAGCTATCTATCCCTCTTGTGTGACATCATTGAAAGAGAACTTTCCACCCATGAAGATGATACATAAAATAAAGAATGAAAAGATGTGATGATCGAGGAATATTACTCAATCATGAAGAATGATGTATGGGAGGTTGTTCCAAGACTGGAGAAGAATTCTGTCATGACTTCAAAGTCGATCTACAAAATCAAACATGATGCAGATGGCGACATCAAGAAACATAAGGCAAGGTTTGTAGCACAAGGATTATCACATAGAAAAGGCATAGACTATGAAGAGACATTTGCACCTGTGGCAAGGTACGCTTCCATAAGGATCATACTTACTTTGGAAGCAGTTATGAAATGGAAAGTACACTAGATGGATGTCAGGAAATATTTCTTGAAGGATGTTTTCAACGAGGAAGTGTACATGGAATTTCCACTGGGATTTGAGACACATAACATGAATACCCATGTGTGAAAATTAAAGAAGGGATTGTATGGATTAAAACAAGCACTGTGGGCATGGTAGGATAGGATGGATAGCTTCTTAATGAGCTTGGGATTTACCAAGAGTAAATCAGATTCAAACATCTACTTCAATGTGGAAGACAGAATACGAGTGATACTCCTACTATATGTCGATGACTTATTTCTAATAGGTGATGAGGAAATAATTATAGATTCAAGGAGGATACTTGCTACAAAGTTTGACATGAAATACCTAGGTAATATAGGTACGAAATTTAAAGTATGCATCTGGTAGGAAATACGACATAAATTTAAGATGAAAAATTTTTAAATGATTATTCTTTAGTGTAAGATTTAAGATCAATTTTAAAATTCAAATTATAAATAGTTTATGTTGTTATTTGTCATACATTTGTTTTACACTTTTCATTTCTTAGAGATGTCATTATAATGTGTGTTTATTTTTATAATGATATTTTATTTGTATTCATGATTGTAGTGGCTACTATGGACCACAATGCAAATATTTTGAGAGTTATTGGTCATTTTAGAGACATCGGTTCTCTTTGGAGGAGTGGAGATGAATGGTGTCTCTCCTTGTTAGCATCATTGCTGATCATAGTGGATAGCATCAACATATTAAACCATGCTTTCTATAGCATAGCATCGTATAGGGAGAGAAAAATACAAGAATATGATCATGGATTGAGCTATAAAGAGATTAAAAAGATCAAAATATCAAAGGGGCATATATATACACTATTTAGAGTGCCTCAGGTACATTCCAAAGAGCAATAGACCACATATCTCCATTGACCACATATTTCCATTGAGTGGTGCATCTGTTAACCAATTAGAGACCATTGGATGGAAAGATCATAAATGGTTTTTTATATTACTTTCCACAACAACAAGAAAGTACCATTGTAATTCCTCTATAAACTTTATACAAAGTTTGTGATGGGATAACATGTCAACTATTTTGACATGTTTGGAGACACAAAGTTGTCCAAGCCTGTATAGCAAGGAGTCTTTCAGGAACTAGTCAGTAGTGGACAACTTGTCGGTCTCAAGTTGTCTATAGATTGTAGAAATATCATAGTCTACCAAATACAATTATGACCAAGTAGTGGTGTCATAACCATGCATACTCATCAATGTAGACAGTAGATTAATGGGTGGTATGCTGAGACAATCGGTTGCGGCATTGACTTTTCCTTTATGATACTTAATTTCCAACTGAAATTGTTGTAGTTCATTAATCAACTTGAGTTGCTGAGTTGTTTGTAGTTTCAACTGGGATGGAGTGAATTGAGAAGGTTTATGGTCCGTGAGGATGACCATTTCCTTGCAAAAAATGTACCGTCTCCATTACTTAAGATCTTGCACAATGGCATATAGTTCTTTTTCATACACCAAGTACCTTATAACAGTGTCACTGACAGTCTCAGAATGAAACACAACTAGGAGACATGACTGAGTGATCACTGCACGAAGGGCATAATCTGATGCATCCGTCTCAATCTCAAAGGGTTGATGCAAATCAACTAACACAAGCAGTAGTGTAGTACAAAGCTTGTTGTTTATTTGTTCAAAATCTTGTTGTTGTGTTGATGTCCACTTGAAGACAATTTTCCGATTTCCTTTCCTCAACTAATTCAAAAGACATGCGATGTGGATGAATCCAAGCATGAAACATCGATAGAAATTCATGAAACCAACAAAACTTCTTCGTTCATGAATGTTTTGAGGAATTGGCCAATATTTGAGGATATGTACATTTTCTGGGTCGACATGAATTCCTGCAGATTGAATTACATACCCAAAGTATTTGATACTAGTCATCATAAATGAGCATTTTTTCCATGTTCATATATAGCTGATGTTGTTGGAGAGTATTGAAAATTTTTCGAAGTTGTTTGACATGTTCTTCCCATGATTGACTGAAAATCAAGATATTGTCGAGATAAAAATGACAAATTTACCACTGAAAGGTTGTAGAAGGTCATCCATATATCTCATGAAGGTTGCAGGTTCATTGGTTAAGCCCAAAGGTGTGACTAAGCATTCAAACAATCCTTCCTTGGTATTGAAATTCATTTTCCATACGTCGGTGGACTCGATTGGAATATGGTGGTATCCCGACCTGAGGTTGATTTTCATAAAGAAATTAGCACATTTCATATTTTCGATGAGTTCATCAATCAGTGGAAGAGGGTATGTGTTCTTCACTAAAATTTTGTTGAGAGCCCAATAGTCGATGCACACGTGCTAAGTCCCATCTTTCTTTGGAACTGGCACAACTAAAATTCTATAAGGAGAGGAGTTGTGGCAGATATGATCCTTGTCGATCAAATCCTGGATTTTCCTCCAAATCTCTTCATTTTCAAGAATGGATCTTTTGTAAACAAATGCGTTAAGTAATGAATAACCAGGAACAAGTTCAATGAAGTGTTTTACCTCACAATGCATAGGTACTCCATCAGGTGCTTGAAATATGTTCTAATATTCTTCAAGAATGTTGTCTATCTGTTTTTGTCAAGAGTTGCACTGGTCAGTGAGTTGACTCATTACTGCACTATTCATTGAATGTTGAGGCTTTATCATGATTGATGCAAACTTTTGAGAATGATTGATAAGCTTCTTTATTTGTTTGGAATATATCATAGTAACTGTTGATGTGGGTTGTCGCTCTGGTATGCCATACAATTGATTTTGGATTTTCACAATCACTTTTTTGAGGCCGTGATTGATATATGCCTTCTCGATCCCATAAGTAAGTTTTTCTAAAAATGGAATCGGCTACAGAAAGTGGTCCCACGTCACAGAGTACTTCATGTTCAAAATGATTAGTCAAGTAGGTGAGTTTGCATTGGCGGGTGATCCTTAGTTCCTTCCCATCCTTCATCCAAATGACATTGTAAGGCTGAGGATGTGGAGTGGTGCCAAGACCTAACTTATTCACAAGATATTTAGAAATGAATTTCTTCTCGCTACAATTATCCATGATTATATCTAATGGATATTTATGAACCCATCTGTGTGTATGGAATAGGCACTATCATTCCTCCTCATCGACGATGGTCGAGGCTGTTGGAGTGCCTGAGTTCAAAGCCAAAAAGGTTAATTCATCTAGATCTGATTTTACCAGGGTTCTATCAAACAAGTCGGATGTCGACAATTTTTCCAAAAATGTCTTCCTAGATTTGAATTTTGATGTATCCTATCGTGTTGAACTGTTATAACCACACCATTTCCCAGTAGGAATTTATTTACTGAGATCCCTCTTGTATTTCTCAAAGTTCTTCTTTTGATGATTAGGATTTGGCAAAGTTGGATAAGAACAATTCTTGAACTTGTCGAAGTCGACTTGTGACTTCTTGTCAGATGCTCTACCCACCTGCTTTTTTACAAAATGTACTTTTGCTTTTTGTTTAGCTTTAAGATTGATGGATTAATTAAATGCATCTGCAAGTGTATTGATAGTCAGAAACTCCATGTCTTGTTGAATGTAAGGGGATAAGCCATTGAGGTATGTTAGGACAAGCAATTTCTCTTCTTCTCTGATTGCAAGTCTAGCCATGAGTTTATAGAAATTGTCGCGATAACTCTGTATGGACTTGTCTTTCCATTACCTTAGTTGCTGCCACTTCTTACACTATTGTTAAAGATGCTTGGGCAGGTAGAACTCCTTTTAGACATATTCAACAAAATTTACCCATGTTTCGACGGGGTCCTCTTATTTTTCCATCTTTGTCGATAGTTTCTCCCATGAGAAGCATATGTAGGTTGACATATTCAAGGACGTAATGGTGATATTTTCTAATTTGGAGATTTGATTCACTACAAAATAAGATTCCAGTTGTTGTAGCCAATTCTCAATGGATTCCACGTGAATATTTCCATCAAGGTTCGGTATGTCCATATTGATTTGCACTCTCAAGGGGCTGATTTTATCATAGTGAGGTCGCGTCAAGGATTCCTCGAATTTCGCAGTGAATCTCATGATAATCTCATAGAACTGGGAGAGAATTTTGGTTCACCAGCGAGTGAGTTCTTTTTCTATAAGTTGTTCTATCTCGTCAGTTGCATGTCTATTGTATGCTTCTTCAACCATATTTTTTGAATTCAAAGGAAGTTTGTGCTTGTGTTGCTGATTTTGTTGAAGAGAGTGTCTACTTGGATCAAATAATCAAGGAATTTGTAAACTATGTGCACACAAAAAGAATCCGAAGAAGAAATTTCCCAATAGTGAGTGAAGGAATAAAGGAATATTGGAGATACTACATTCGAATCTATGTGGACCTATGTCTTCTAGCTCATTAAGTGGGTATGTGTACTATGTTTCATTCATGGATGATTTCTCACGTAAGACTTGGATATATTTTTTGAAATGGAAAAGTGAAGTTTTCAGTAACTTCAAGGAACATAAAGCCTTGGTTGAGAATGAGACTGTTAAGAAGATAAAGATTCTATGGTTAGATAATGGTGTAGAATTCACGTCGAAAGAAATCAAGGAATTATGGAGAGAGTCCAATATTAAGAGGGATTTGAGTACTCCATACAATACTTAGAAGAATGGGGTTGTGGAATGAAAGAACCAAACCATCATGGAAGCGGAAAGGGAAATGATACATGATCAAGATCTTCCTATGCACCTTTGTCTAGAGGAAATAAGAACAACTGTGTGTGTACATAACCATACTCCTCATCTAGTATTTGAAAATACAACTTCTGAAGAGGATTTCTCAGGAGAGAATCCAGAAGTCATGCATCTAAGAATCTTTGGTTTCCAAGGTTACATACATATCCCAAAGAAGAAATAGACCAAGATTGATCCTTCTGGGAGGAAGGGTATATCCGTAGGATACAGTGATACATAAAATTCATACTAAATATACTTCATAGGATTCAAGAACATTGACATCAGTAAGAGATGTAACCTTTCATGAAGACTTATCATACTTTAGATATATGAGGACACCTATTGAGGAGGTCAGAGAACTTGAAGGGACGAGACTCCAAGATATCAAAATTAGAGAAGAAAATCCAGAAGACCTTGAAGATCATGACATGATGGAATGTCAAGAATGAGTAGAGACAATCCTTCAAAAGGACTCCCACAAGAGGAAACCAACATGGGAATGAGAAGACTGCAGAAGAAGTCCATCGTGACTTAAAAGTGTATCTATAGGATAAAGCATGATGCAGATGGAAGCATATAGAAATACAAGGAAAGTTTCATAGCCCAAGGATTCTCATTGAAAGAAGGCAGAGAGTACGAAGAGACATTTGCACATTGGGTGAGTTACACTTCCATTAGGACCATAATTTCTATGACAAAAGTTATAAAATGGAAAATACACCAGATGGATCTCAAAACATATTTCTTGAATGGTGTAGTCAAGGAGGAACTACACGTGGATCAACCACTGGGATTCTATACACATTATAGGAATACCCATGTGTGAAAATTGAAGAAGGCCTTGTATGGATTGAAACAAGCATCAAGGACATGGTACAACACGATGGATAAATTCCTCATGAGCTTGCACTTTACCAAGAGTAAATCATATTCCAACCTCTACTTAAGATGGAGGACGGAAGACCTGTGATACTCCTTCTATATGTCAATGACTTGTTTCTAACGGGTGTTGAGGAACTCATTAAAGATACAATGAGGAGACCTTATACAGAGTTTGTGATGAAATACATAGGTATGATGCACTACTTCTTAGGCATAGAGGTGGGGTAGAGTGCATATGGGATTTTCCATGGTCAAGGAAAGTATGCAGTGGAGATTCTGAAGAGATTCAGAATGTTGGGCTGCAAGGAAATATCCACACCTATGGAGTCTAACTTGAAGCTTCTAAGCGATGCTTCATATGAGTTGGTTGATGCCACGATGTACCACCAGATGATTGGATCATTGATTTTTCTAACGAATACGATACCATACATTTAATTTGTGGTGAAAAGCCTCAGCAAGTGCCTCACAAATCTGAGACGTGTTCACATGATAGATGCAAAGCATATTCTGAGGTACCTAAAAGGTACAATGGACTATGGGCTCAAATATGATTTGTATCAAAAGATTAACTCACACTGTTATGTTGATTCAGACTAGGTAGGTAGTGCCACTGACACGAAGAGAACCTCAGGTTGCCACTTCAATTCAGGATCTGACATGATATCTAGTTTCAAGAGGAAGCAATCATGTGTGTCACTAAGTATAACCTAAGCAAAGTATGTTGCCTCTTACTAGTTAGTTGCGAGGCATTGCGGTTAGGAAAGTTACTATGTGACTTATTTAATATCCAGCTAGATGTGAATTATATGTTATATGACGATGAGAGTTTTGTGAAGGTGTCAAAAAAACTAGTTTTCCATGACACGTTGAAGCACATCGAGATCAAGTTCCACTATATCAAGGATATCATGCAAAGAGGAGCAGTGAAGCTCTAGTACGTGGAAACATAGGATCACATAGCCAATGCATTGATTAGTCCTCTAGTGAGAGTGAAGTTTGAGTACTTTAGATAAAGACTTGTTGTGATAGATATCAAGTGATGTGTTCTACCATAGCTAGAGTGACATGTTGTTTGAGCATAACATCCTAATGAAGCTCATAGGTTTCTCAGATGTATTCATTCCTGTAGGTTGTCCTTGGATGCAATTCATCTTGATATGTTTATATTATAGAAATAGTTGATCTGTAATATCTCATATAGGCAATGAGATAGGTTGTTTTAGTGGGAAAATATTGGTGAATTAGGATGCTCAGATGTAATTAGTCTTATAGGTTGTCCTCATATGTAATTAGTCCTCACTAAGCTCATTGATTATCCTTGGATGTAATCTGTCCTATGATAGGTTATTCGAGTGTAAAATGAGAATTTATGTGTAAAATTAGATGTAGCGTGATACAAAAGTTACGTGGATGTAATACACTATGAAGGTTGTCTGAATGTAAAATATCCTACACGCGGGTTGTTCAAATGTAAGAATCCCTTGAGGTTGAGGAGGGAATGTAAAAGGTACTTATGTAGAAGGTTGTTTTCTCATAATCATTTCTTTATATAGATCTATATATTTGTTCCCATGTTGAGATGACAAGGTCATGAAGCACGACAGGTGCACCTAAGTGGTTCTCCCTTTACAGGTAGAACATAGGTTTAGTCTAAATAGACGTAATGCACTAAGTGTGATCCTAGGATATTCTCACATAGTAGAAGTTGTAGGTTTTCTTAACAAGGTGAAAATTAGCTTAGGTTACTACTATGGTGAAAGAACACATGAGGTCTGCATCTAAACATTTGTTCTTTGATTTTTTTTGTACATGACAAAAGAGATGATTTGGATATGACAAGATGAAGGTAGGAGATGTAGGTTATTGTCATGGCAATGGAAAGAAGGTCCTAAACCATTCCTATGATTTAGATTTCTCGATATGTGATGAATACCTCTACCATCATTTTCATCCTCATGAAAGATTTCAAAAATTCCTCTTCACATGGGATATAAGAAACTACTTCTTCTCATTTTGGTGAAGACATTTTCCCTCTTCTTGAACCAATTGCTGGATCAAAATATTCAAGTTATCCTTCAGCATGATGTATCCTAGATCTTGCTAACATGAACTCCCAATGCAATTGTTATTTTTCTCTGATACCAATCTTGATATGAAATTTTAGGATATTCCAACCATAACATTGTATTTGAATTTGAATGTTAAATAATCATTAAACCTGCTTAACAACAGAAAATTTAAATTCTTTAAATCATTCACAAAGCAAGTAGAAACATATATGTAAACCATAAATAGAAGAGACATGTGATAACGGAGTTTGTCCCTCATGGGCTACATCTCTGGGCCACTTTCAATGGGAAGGTCAATCTATTAAGTCATTAAAAGCTTACAATTGAGTGTTCTAGAAACAGTTCATAATTATCTGTGTTAGAAACAAAAATAAACAACACCATTGAATTCCTTGTGAAATTCTAAATAAAATGAGTATAAACTCTAATATATTTTCGTGAGACCTCCTCTGGCACACAAAAAAAGAACAACCTCTTCCCTACGTTTAGTGATGGTACTTTCCTACCTCAGGAGATATCAATATTAATGTCTGTACTATATCAATATCTATGCCCACTCTTAGTCTTGGAATCTGTGCATACGGTTATCTCTTCCCTCCTACACTCTTTCCATGTGACTCGCAAAATATTAGATTTTAAAATGTTAAAATATTTTGTTTTGGGGTCGCGGGCCATGGGACACATGCCCTTTTGTGTCCCCACACCTTCTCTCCATATATTAATGAGATATTGCCATGCCAGAACCAATGAATGGTTTTTTTCCTAATGGTCATGAATTGTGCTTTGGTGAAAGAGGTCTAAGGGTCAAACCTACAGGCCTCTCCTCCTCGCCCTCGTGTTTTGAATGGTGGGTTATATAAAATATTCCACGTTATACAATGGTTATAAGGTTTGATGAATATATTTTAACATTGTTAGAATAATCAACCCATAGATTACCTACTTAGACATTAATTCATTTATTTTTGTCTTATTTTCCTAGTTCATGTGTCCCACCTTGTGCAAGTTGCTATTTGCCTATCCATAGAGGTCAAACTTGCCATCTTTGACTCATGTAGCACTTGGGAAAGCCTTAGGAATCAAATCTACTTTATTTTTAGCCTCCTAGGTGCCTATCTACTTTTTTTGCTTTATTGACTACTTTTTCAGTGTTTTAAGGCACATAGGAAAGCTAGACTAGGTGAGGTGAGCTAGTTTTTTGTCCTCTTCATCCTCCATTCTTTTCTCCATGAAAAATCATGTATGAGCTGCCATTTTATCACTCTTTATATTTACCATGCTACCTTTCCAATTCATGAGCTCCATGACAGATTTGGGATCAGCTTTTTACACCTATGGGGGATTTGCTTATTTTTGGTAAGCCTGCTTTATGCTAGATTTAGATGATTCCTCATGCATTAAATTTCCTGATGTATTATATTTATTCAATATCCTATGTTATTATAGGGTTGGCTATTGTACAATTACATAATACAGTTTAGTGTTATAGCTCCATTTTCAGTCCCTTTTGTGAGCAATTTTGCATGATCAATTGTTAATTGTTGTGAGTAAAATTAATATATTGCTGGCCTTAATTTCCACATGGTATCAAATCCATTGTAGGTTGTTTCTCTCCTTCAAAAATTGTTTTGCAGGTTCGACATCAAGACTGCGAGCCTTCTACTGACAGCCGTGATAGATTTTCTAGAGCTATGGATCAATCACAGAAAACTATTTTGACTCCCTTCAATTTATTTGAATGGAAAGAAGAGATGGAGATACTATTGAGAGAGAAAGGACTCTATAGGGTGACTATGGCAACAGAAGCAGAGCCCAATGCAGCTGCAGAGAAGATAAAATGGCACAAAAAGAGGGATGAGGCTTATGGCCTCATGTGCCTGAGTATTTCCAGAGACCTCCTTTTCCATCTCGATAGATTGACATCACTGAATGAAGTATGGGAGAATCTTGCTGATATTTTTAGAAAGACAGATGAGATGAGGGGACATCAAATTGAGAATGAGCTGATTTCTCTGAGTCCAACAAGCTTTGAATCCCTGCAGCTATATTTCTCCAAGTTCAAAGCACTAGTTTTGCTGCTGAAATAGTGTGGTATTGAAAAGAAATATGATCAGATTGTACTAGCCATCCTCTCGAAGATGGGCCCTGATTATTTAGTGTTTGTTTCGACCTTCTATGCCACAAAACTGACAGCTCGAACCTGGAAGATGGCTAGCCTTGCATATTTCATGAAATCTCTCACACAAGAACAGGATAAGTTGGTGATGATGGGCACCATCAAACCATCCAAAGATCAAGATTTGATTGCTGGAGATTCGAGGGTGGATTTAAAAAGCAAAAGGAAAGCTAAAAATCCACCTGAGCAAAAGAGAGACAAGAAATAGTCTCCGGAGGATCTACAAGGTCCCAATAAGAATAACCAGAAGAAGAAGAACAAAGGTGAAATGAACAAGTGCGCATACTGCAATAAGGGAAATCACACTGAAAGATCTTGTATGAAAAAGAAGATAGACATGCTGACCAATCTCCTAGAGAAGAATGGCATCTCCCTTCCAGAAAGCTCAAAGAAGAGAGAAGGAGGATCAAGTTCCGATGACAGAGAGAGAGTTCATGCTCTAGCTGCTGGCACATCAAGCTCACCTAGTTTTATCATAGATTCTGGAGCTTCAAGACACATGGTTTCGACTAAGGAGGATTTCTCCTCACTGGATATGTCGAAAGGACCATCTATTGTACTGGGAGATGACTCTCTCACTGAAAGTAAATGCAAAGGAAGGACAGATCTTGATCATGGTCAGTTCAGCAATGTGCTATATGTCCCTAGTCTCGCCTCCAACCTCCTATCGGTGTACGAGATGACCCACACTGGGTCTCCTAAGAAGGTCATATTCTCCCTCGATGAATTTGAGATCACAGAGATTTCAACTGGTAGAGTCATTGAAAAAGGAGTTGTGAATCATGCTCAAAAGGTATACATGTTCTCACACTTCCTACCTTACTCAAACCCCTCTACTCTTCTCATTCATGCTAATGAAGCCAGCAAGCTGTGGCATGAAAGATTTGGCCATCTAAATTACAAGTATCTGTATGATATTAGTGAGAAAGAAATGGTCATAGGGTTGCCCAAGATAAAATTTCCCAAAGGAGTCTTCCAAGGTTGTATCCTAGGAAAACACCCAAAGCATAAGTTTGAGAGAGCTAGTCATGAGAGAACCTCTGCACCCCTCGAGCTGATCCACAGTGATGTTGCTGGTCCAATCCCTCATATTTCTATGAGTCAGGCCAAGTATGCATTAACTTTCAATGATGACTTTTCCAGGTATTGCTGGGTTCACTTCCTGAAACACAAGTCTGAAGTTTTTTGCCTATTCAAAGTCTTTAAGGCTTTGGTTGAAAACCAGTCTGGAAGGAAACTCAAGGCCCTCAGATCTGACAATGGTGGTGATTATGTCAAGTCTGATTTTATTAACTATTGTGCAGATGTAGGTATTCAGATTCATCATTCTATCCCTTACACACCACAACAAAATGGTGTTGCTGAGAGGAAGAACAGATCAATGAAGGAGATGGCAACATGCATGATGGAGTCCAAAACTTTGCCACCAAAGTACTGGGCCGAAGCTATCAACTGTGCATCCTATATCCAGAATAGGGTGCCTCACAAACAGCTTGATGGTATGACTCCCTTCCAAGCATGGAGTGGGCACAAGCCAGATGTGACCCATTTCAAGATTTTTGGCTCAAAGGCATGGGCTAGAATCCTGACAAAGAAGAGGAAGGATTTGCAGCCCCAAAGCCAAGAGTGTCTTTTTGTTGGATACTCTGAAGATTCAAAAGGGTACAAGTTGATAAATTTTAGCACAAATAAATCCTTCATTGAAAGGTGTGTTCAGTTTGATCAAGAACCCCTTGCAGAAGTGGAAGTTGGTGAAGCCTCTTCACCACCTGAACCTCAAGAAGTAAGTAAAGAGTTTGTTGAACATGCTGATTCTGATTTGTCTAATGGAGATGAGTTTATTTCAGACCCTAACATCCCCACAAGGCCAAAATGGGCAGCCAAGACACTACATGCAGTAGGTGAGCTAGCTGGGGATCCCAATGACCCAAGGAGGACTAGATCTCAATTTGAGAGTGGTCTGTGCATGAAGGATCCTATGTTTGCTGAAAAATTCTATTTGATGGTGGATTCTGATCCTCAAACAAATGAATAAGCAGTAGGAGATCCAAGATGGAAAACAGCCATGAAGGAGAAGTTCAGCTCACTCCAGAAGAGCAACACATGGGAGCTAGTGGATCTTCCCCCAGGGAGAAAACTAGTACAATGTAAGTGGGTCTATAAGACCAAATTTGCTGCTGATGGTTAACCACTGAAGTAAAAGGCCATATTGGTATCCAAGAGCTACTCACAGGTTCATGGCATAGATTACAATGAGACCTTTTCCCCAGTGGCAAAAATGGACTCCATGAGGCTAGCTCTAGCCATTGCAGCCTCAAGGCAATGGGAGGCACATCACATGGATGTAAAATGTGCCTTTCTGAATGGAGATATCACTGAGGATATATATATGCAGCAGCCTGAAGGTTTTGCTACTAACCCTTCTCTTGTGTGCATGTTGAGAAAGTCATTGTATGGGCTAAAGCAAGCCCCCAGGGCTTGGTATGCCAAGATTGATAGCTTCTTGCTATCACTGAATTTTGTTCAGTGAAAATCAGATCCAAATGTCTATTTGAAGTTAGTTAATGGTTCATTAATGATCATTGTGTTATATTTTGATGACCTCCTCATTACAGGAAGCTCACAGGCTGAGATTGCTTCCTTAAAAGGAGCTATGAACCAAGCCTTCTCCATGACAGATTTGGGGCTCTTAAGTCAATTTTTGGGGCTTGAGATCTCTCAAACCAAAGATGGAATCAAGGTGCACCAGTCCAAATATGCCTTGGACTTGCTGAATGAATTCAAAATGAAGGATTGCAAAGCAACAAAAACTCCTTTTCTTTCAGGAGTAAAGCTGGAAGAAGTTGATTCTTCACCGATGGTAAACAATACACTGTATAGGAAATTGATTGGATGTTTGTTGTATTTGACACATAATCGACCTGATCTTTGTTATGCAGTAAGTGTGGCTTCTATATTGATGGATCAGCCTCAAGAGATCCATTGGAAAGCAGCCAAAAGGATCCTAAAATTTGTTTAGGGAACAAGGACACATGGGATCTTCTATAAGGCAAAATATGATCTTGAGTTGATTGGATTTACTGACAGTGATTGGGAAGGTGATAGCACAAATAGAAAGTCCACTTCAGGATATGTTTTCATGCTTGCAGAAGGGCCAATTAGCTGTTCAAGAAAGAAACAGAGTGCCATTGCACTCTCATCTACAGAAGCAGAGTACAGAGGAGTTGTTAATGCAGCAACTCAATGTTTATGGTTGCAGGGTTTACTTGGAGAGTGTGGTTTCGAACCTGAGTACTCAACTACCATCTATTGTGATCACTATATTACCATTCAAATCTGTAAGGATCCAGTTTATAAGTAGAGAACTAGACACATTGAGATCCATATGCACTACATCAGAGAACTTGTGGATGATGGCACCATTCACCTACTCTTCTGTTCATCTTCAGAACAAGTAGTTGATATCTTCACCAAAGCATTTTGTGAGAAGACCTTCAGCAATCTCAAATCACTACTGGGGATTGTTGATCATGCTGTGAAAGCATGAGTGAAGACAAGATTCTACAATTTTGTTTATAGTCCATGTTTAAGGGAGGATTTTCCCAAGTTGGTTTTGCCTCTTTCCTTGTTTATTTGGACATGCAATATGTAAAGGCCGACTAAGACTTGTTGCTAGGCCCTATATTTTTGATATATTACTCATAAAGTCAGGATGAAGGGGGGGTGTTAGAATAATCAAACCATAGTTTACCCACTTAGACATTAATTCATTTATTTTTGTCTTATTTGCCTAGTTCATGTGTCCCACCTTGTGCAAGTTGTTATTTGCCTATCCATAGAGGCCAAACTTTCCATATTTGACTCATGTAGCACTTGGGAAAGCCTTGGAATCAAATCTTCTTTATTCTTGGCCTCCTAGGTGCCTATCTACTTTTTATGCTTTATTGACTGCTTTTTCAGTGTGTTAAGGCACATAGGAAAGCTAGACTAGGTGAGGTGAACTAGTTATTTGTCCTCTTCATCCTCCACTCTTTTCTCCATGAAAAAGCATGTATGAGCTTCCATTTCATCACTCTTTAGCTTTCCCATGCACCCTTTCCAATTCATGAGCTCCATGACAGATTTGGGATCAACTTTTTACACTTATGGGGAATTTGCTTATTTTTGGTAAGCCTGCTTTATGCTAGATTTGGATGCTTCCTCATGCATTCGATTTCCTAATGTATTCTATTTATTCAGCAGCCTATGTTATTATAGGGTTGGATATTATACACTTACATAATGCAGTTTAGTGTTACAGCTCCATTTTCAGTCTCTTTTGTGAGCAATTTTGCATGATCAATTGCTAATTGTTGTGAGTAAAATTAATCTATTTCTGGCCTTAATTTCCACAAACATATCTCATGTATAAGGTTCTGTTGAGGCCTAGAAAATCCCAAGTAACAATAGTAGGGATTAACCCCAATAAACGTTCCCAATTAGCTCGTTATTGTTTCATATATGGAATCTGTTCGGTTTACAGTCCGACTACCATAGGTCAAGTAATAGTTTAAGCTTTCTTAATTGGTTGTGGATCATTGTGTTAAATTTTCATATGCTTAGCTAAGACATCAGTATTTCATTTAACTTTTATAACAAAAGCATATAAACAGGATCACTGAAAGATAGACAAGCACAACCATACAAAAGGAACACAAAGATTTATCATGGGAAAACCCTAAAGGGAAAAACCCAGCAAAAGCTTCCTCAATATAGATGCCCCAAAAAGATAAAAGATAAAACCAACAAGGAGATCAAAGCCTGATCCTCCTCCTTCTCGAGCTACTTCTCTTCTCCACTAATGTGCTACACAAGTGAGAGTGTGTGTTTTCCAAATGAGGAGCATCACACCTCTATTTATATTCATTTGTTAACTTTAATTAACTCATCTAACATGTAGGCTCGAGTTAATCATGTAGGATCAAGTTACACATGTAGGATCAAGTAACCACACTGGGGTGCTAATGACCCACCTTTATAATTAGAGGGGACTACCTCATGACTCTTATTAGTTCTTCTGATTAGAAGCATTGGGGTACAAATTAATACAAGTGGTTCACCTGATAAGACCCTCGGTGACCACAAAAGATACATATAGAATATTCTTCGAAGTTACAGTATTTCAACACTCCCCCTTAACGAGAAGGGTTTTCTACAAAAACATCAACAACAACAATAATAGGAGAGAGAAAGATAGGACATCATCAACATCATCAGTGTAACACATCTATAAATCATTGGAATCTTTTCAACATCATATAGTCTTCATCGTCAATATTCAACGACAGAAACTCTTTCATCAGCACTAGCATATTTTGACCTTTTGATCAACAACATCTTCAACACTTTGATCTTCCGATCAGCAACACCTTCAGCAACATCTTCTGCACTTTGACCTTTCGATCAGCAACATCTTCAACACTTATACGTTTCAATCAGCAGCAACATCTTTAGCACTTTGACCTTACGATTAGCAACATCTTCAGCGTTTTTACCTTTCGATTAGCAACAATATCTTCAGTGTTTTGATCAGCAACATCTTCAGCACTTTGATCTTTCGATCAGCAACACCTTCAGCACTTTGATCTTTCGATCAGCAACAACATCTTCAACATGTCGATCAACAACATCTTCAGTACTTTGATCTTTCGAACAACAACAATTTCTTCAGCATTTTGTTATTTCGATCAGCAACATCATCATATCCTGATCAGTAACATCGTGATCAGCACCATCATGATGCTTCAATTCTCGAACAACATCATCATCATCATATTCTGATATTTTGAATAGTATGTCATCATCATCACATACTGATTAGTACGTCATCATCATCATACTCTAATATTTCAATCAGTGCATCATCATTGTCATACTCTGATATTTCAATCAGTACGTCATCATCATCAAATCATCAAAATAGCATCATCATCACACTCTGATCTTTCAATCAGTTCATCATCATCATCATAAAAACATCAACATCATCAAAATATCATCATCATCACACTTTGATCCTTCGATCAGTAAATCATCATCATCATAAAAACATCAACATGATCCTTCCTTTCAGAATTACGTGATTTAGGTCTTTACAGAGTTACCAATGATACTTCCTTTCGGAATTATGGGATTTAGGTCTTTACGGAGTTACTAATGATCCTTCCTTTTGGAATTATGGGATTTAGGTCTTTACGGAGTTACTAATGATCCTTCCTTTCGAAATTACGGGATCAACACATTTGTGGAACTCAGACAATCCTTCCTATTGGAATTATGGGATCAACACATCTATGGAACTCAGACAATCCTTCCTATTGGAATTACGAGATCAACACATCTATGAAACTCAGAAAATCCTTCCTATTGGAATTATGGGATCAATTCAATGATCCTTCCTTTTGAAATTATGGGATTTAGGTCTTTACGGAGTTACTAACGATCCTTCCTTTTGGAATTATAGGATCAACACAGATGTGGAACTCAGACAATCCTTCCTCTAGGAATTATGAGATCAACACACGTTCTCGAGTATTGAAGTCACTGGATCAGTTCTGAACTGAAGTTCAAGGATGACACAATCCTACCACATTCATGGGGACCGAGATCTCTAGATACATTTTGAACTAAGGTTCAGGGATAATGCAATCCTATCACTTTCACGGGGGCCAATACCTCCAGATACATTTTGAACCGAGGATCATGGATGATGCAATCCACCACTTTCACGGGGGATGAGACCTCTGGATACATTTTGAACCGAGGTTTAGGGATGATGCAATCCACCACTTTCACGGGGACCGAGACCTCCAGATACATTTTGAACTGAATTTTAGGGATGATGCAATCCCACCACATTCACTGGGGCCAATACCTCCAGATACATTTTGAACCGAAGTTTAGGGATGATGCAATCCCACCACATTCACAGGGGCTGAGAACTCTGGATACATTTTGAACCGAGGTTCAGGGATGATGCAATCCCACAACATTCACAGGGCCCAAGACCTCCGGATACATTTTGAACCGAAGTTAAGGGATGATGCATCCCTACCACATTCATGAAGACCAAATTCACCAGATCTATTTTGGACAGATGTCCCAGGATGATACAATCCCTCTTCATTCTCGAGGACTGAGGTCACCGGATCACTTTTAGACAGATGTCTCGGAATGATACAATCCATCTTCATTCTCGAGGACCGAGGTCTCTGGATCACTTTAGGGAAAGTTCCCAGGGATGATACAATCCCACTGCCACATCACTACTCCCCCTTTCGAGGAAGGTCTTTTCGAGCAACACCAACCTTGTCTCAAAAGTGTTTGAACTTTACTCGAGAAAAAGGCTTCATCAAGACATCATTATCTAAACCATCATCATCTACATCTTCAGTATGTGAATACTGAACTATCACCATCTATATCTGTAGTATGTAAATATTGAAACCATCATCATCTATATCGTCAGTATGGGAATACTGAAACATCATCATCTGCATCTTATCTCGTACGTAGAAATACTGGATTTCTATGTGTTACGACGAAATACAGGGTTCTCTGTCATCACAACTTTGGTTATCACATAGAATAACGGTAGTTTCCAACTCTAGGTTGAATAATCCTGACATCAGCTTTCAAATCCATATGGATTCACAACTAGCAGAACAAGCTGCTATATATTCTACTTCAACTGTGCTTAGAGAAACACTAGATTGCTTTCTGCTAAACCATGAAATCATAGGAGATCCCAGACTATAACATCCACCTGATGTGCTTTTTCTATCTGAGATACTTCCAACCCAATCTGAATCTATGTATCCATACAATCTATACTCATGGCTACCATCATAGTATAGACCAAGGTCTATAGTCCCTTTCAGATATATCATCACATGTTTTGCAGCTACTAGGTGAACCCGTCTTGGTTGAACAAGATATTAACTTAAGGTGTTCACAGCAAAACAAATGTCTGGTCTGGTATTTTTTAAGTACATCAATGACCCAATGATCTATCTGTAATGAGTCGGCTCCACTAACTCTGATGAGTAATCAACTAACAGCTTCAGGTTGGAGTCCATGGGTGTGGCCATGGCCTTGCATTCCGACATATTGAATCTCTTCAATATCTCTACGGCATAGTTTCCCTGGTTGAGAAATATTCCTTCTGAACTTTTCCATCAGACCTAGGAAGTAATGCATTAACCCACGGTCTTTCATCTCAAATTATTCTGCTATTTTCTTCTTTCTTTCCATGATCTGTTTCTCATTTCCTGTCAAGAATAAGTCATCCACATATAATAACAGGATGACAGGTTCATCTTCTACAACCTTGAGATAAAGGTCAGAATCATCTTTATTCTTGGTAAAACCCATAATCGAAAGGAACCTGTCTATCCTTCCATACCAAGCTCTGGGAGCTTGCTTCATGCCATAGAGGGCCTTCTTCAACTTACATATATGAGTCCATCTGTCTTCAGCGTCAAATCCTTGTGACTATTCGATGTAAAACTCTTCCCAAGTCATACCATTAAGGAAGGATTGTATTCGCTTCATCATGGAGGAAACTACCATCATAATTCTGAAGGAAGTGTACCTTGCTTTCTGGAGTAACTGTCTCTTTAGAATTAATTCCCTCCTTCTTATAGAAACCTCTAGCCACAAGCCTTTCCTTACTTCTATCAGCAACATATTTGTTCTTGCAAATCCATTTGTAAGAGACCACATTCTTGCTTTCTGGTTTGAGTACTATATCCCAAACATCATTCTAGTATTCTTTCATCATAACATCTTCCATGAGTTCATCTTGTCAGATCAACAACATATCCTAGTCTTCTGCATTCAACTTTGAAGGTTGGAAACCACTTTACTCTTGGTAAAGTCTCGATCCATCAGGAAGTTGTCCATAATGTCATTACCATGTCGAAATCAGATATCTTCTGTAGTCACTCCCCCTGAAGTGGATTATTATATTCCTTCTTCATTATATATAGGTGGTTCTATGCTTGATCAGTAGAGTATATCATGTCATAGTCTATTCTTTCTGAGGCAAATCACGAACCTTGCTTTGTACACTTGTTCTTGTATATCCATATGGAAGATACTACGTACTTCCCTTTATGTCTCAAAATCATATCATATACATCATTCCCCATGATCAACTATTATTCTTTGATCATAGCTTATTTCATAGCATTCTTTTCTTCATCTTGAGTTATCTCTCATAGTCATGGTGGTCTTCATCCTTCGAGGTGGATCTACTGCTCTTTGAAACTATTTCTTTTGTCATGGTGTCTTTGACCCTGGGAGCTTCAAGTCTCATCCTTCTTTTCTTGTAGGAGGTTGTACAGGACCTTTCCTACAATTCAAATGCACCAGTTGCATGGTTAGAACTATTTCATAAAACATATGCATAATGATAAATTCATATGCATCATGAAACTATTTATCCAATACAACATTCATCCAAATCTCAGAGAAATTTTCTAGATGCCTTCCATCTCTATCATGACATTATTGAGATTGTGCACTAATCCAATATGTCAGCAAAGAGGTTTTATAAGTAAGCAATGGAGAGTTGTATAGCACCATGAGCTACTTACCCATCACATGCATATTAGTAGTATACAATCAATCATGCAAACAATCTATCATGCATAACACATCAACGGGATATAATCAAATATATAACAAAACAATATCATGAAATGACAATTGAATACTTATATTTTATTTGTTTTGTGGGTAGAATCCATCTTGATCATTCTGGTTTATCATCTTCTTAATTCATGAAATCATCATTTCTTATCCAAATGATAAGATGAATAATAGGTTCCTCAAGAATTGAGTTCTTCATATTCCTCATCGCTTGAGGGATCTTCTTTGAATGGTGAGAGCTTGATCTTCAATTGCTCCCATCTTCTTCTTCTCTTATTATTAGTCCAACTGAAAGTAATCACTTACTTCTAGCATACATTCTTCACATGAATGAATCCCATGATCCTGGGAGGCCATTCAAGGTTTCTATCACCACTTCTGCATACTTCTTCTTCTACCGCTTCAAGTTGTTCTGCATTCTGGATCTTCACATTCTTCAATTGTTTTCTCAAAGCCATCTTCTGATTTAAGTACTTATCTTCAAATAGCTTGATCAAGGAATCAAACATCTTCGGTGTCTTTAGGGAAGACACTTGTGTTATAAGTTGATCCGTGATTGAATCAAAAATGATCTTATTGGCCTTGATCAAGTTCTTCTTGTGCAAGTCTTTGATGCTCATCTCCCTCTAGAACTAGAACCTCTCTACTCATATAGGTGTCCAATTCATTTTCTTCAGAGAGATCAAATACTTCCATGCTTGGAATTTTTCAACTTCACCAAGCTTATCATCAAGCTGATTTGATAGATCATTTTGAAATGAGAACCTCAAATGCAAATAGCAAAAGATTAGATCTTACCAATTTGAGGTGTCCGTCCTACTTCCGGAGCTAGCTGATCTAGGGTTTGTCAGAGAAACCCTAATTTTCAAAAGTTGGAATCTTTTAGACCTGATTGGATAGAAAGATATATCTCTTCAAATGGAGCTATACAATGTACTCCTTTTCTCAAAATAGTGGAGGGAAGCTCCCGTAAGAGGAAGCCCTAGTTTTCCAATTTCTTCTGCAGAAATGTCGTTACTGTTTCTGTGATATCTTTGAAATTACTGCTCCTCTGTATATAAAATTTCGCACTGATGTAACCTCACATAACCTTGATCCAACAACATAGGTTTCATCAAAATTGGTTTCCCCAATTGGGATTTATGATCATTTTCCCATGCTGACCTATTATAGGATTTTTCTGAATAGTGAAGTAGTACGGCATGCCACATGTCACTGGTTCATCTTCAGGTTCTAAAATTCAGACCAAAGAAATTAAGGGCTGTGCTATTTTTGTAACATCTTTATTAATTCCATTTGGACCTTTTTATCCCATGCTACATCAATTCTCCCCAAGTTTCTTGTTTAGGGGTGAATTCTGGAAGAGGCTAGAACCCTAATGTGGAGGGATCATATCTCCCAGAATGTAGTAAATATGAGGCTGAATTTTGACCATACTATAAATAAAGATTTTATATTTGGCCTTAGCAATTTTCAACTACTGATACTTCACCAATATTAGGATATAGCAAATATACCAAAACTTAGTAGTTTTAGTATTTAGGGTTTTTCCAAATCGAGGTCAAACTAGGGTTTGACTTTCCTGGAGTTTCACCCAACCAAATTTATTGATCTAGGTCTCTAAAATTTGATTTTGATGAGGAGATAAATCCCATGCTAGGCTCACTCAAAAATTCTTCTTCTGCAAGAAGCCCTAATTTCCCGCACCAAAAACTGAAAATGCTCGAAATTGAATTATGCTTCGATAGAAAGATGCACCCTTCAATGGAGAGTTAGCCNGAGGCTTTTAGTGGGATTTTCAGGGAAATATGGTAGGTAAATGGACGAATGAGCCATGAAATGGGGTAGATGAGATAGTTAACCATTTTTGGGTGTTAACAAGCCTAGGCTTCTTTTGCTGATTGAGTGTGGAGAGAGAACCAAAAAATAAGAAGACCTAGATTCTGTATCTGCATAATGTCTTCTTTCAGGGTGGCTCTAATTCCATGTTAAATTTTCATTTGCTTAGCTAAGATATTAGTATTTCATTTCAATTTCATAACAAAAGCATATAAACAGGATCACTGATGTTAGTTTTTCATCATTCAAGATAACATTATGATCTTAGGATCTTTTAACTAAGAGAATAACAAGCACAGTAATAAAACATAAGCACATCACAAGAGACAAGAGACACAAAGAGTTTTCCTCGGGGAAAACATAAAGGAGAAAACCCCGCAACTTCCTCTGAGATAGAATCAGCACCAAAATAGTAAAATCTCCAAAATAGTAAGATTATCTCCACACATCAATAGTCTCTCTCTCTCACACTGAGAGAGCTTCTCCTCTCACTCATGCGCCCCAATGAGTGAGTTTGAGTGTTGCAAGTGATAAATAGAGAGGCTCTCACTCTCTATTTATATTCTTCTGTTCACTTGAAGTGCACTCCAACATGTCGGCCTCACTTAACAATTACTTACTAGAGCCCGCATCTTTAGGAGTGTCTAATAACCCTAGTGCCCCACCACTTGTGGGGACTTTTCCTCCTCTGACCAATAGGACGGTAACACAATGGTGGGGACTATTTCCTCGACTTACAATGACTCACCTAGGGTCGAATTCACTAGGATAGTCTAATAACCCAAGGGCCCCATAACTGTGGGGAATTTAACCCTTGATCAATAGGAGGGTTACCCATACTGACTTGACATGAATTTCTCATTATAGAAAATTCCCAGAATAAACATCGGGGTATGACATGGCTCAAATACATTACAATACATCTCGGAATGAACATCGGGTTACAATAGATAAGAAATACAAGTGAATACATTCCGAAGTTACAATTATGTCAACACTCCCTCTTAACTAGGAAGGTATTTGCTCGACATAATTTTCAGCACTGGTCTTCTTCTCTGTATCAGCTGGAACATCTTTGTCTTTAAGTCATTTTCGTCTTCAATTCATCTTCATTATCGGATCTGGATCATCTCTCGATCTGGATGATCATAGAACATTATCACTGGATCTGGATCATCACTGGCTATCATCACTGGATCTAGATCGTCACTCGATCTGCATCATCACTGCTGGATCATCATTACTGGATCTGGATCATCACTTGATCTGGATCATCACTAGTGCTATCTCATGATTCTTCTCGTCACAGGAAGTTCTACAGAGCCAGCCCTTTTTCATGCTGGTTGTAGGCCTAGCCTCCATGTAGGTATTTTCCAGCACTTATATCTGATCAACACAAGATACGAAGAATGGATCATTATTTCTATCTGATCAACACATGATGGGAAGATAGATACTGCACTTACATCTGACCTACTCATCAGAAAGGCATGCCCAACACTTACATCTGACCTACTCGTCAGAAAGGCACACCCAGCACTCACATCTGACCTACTCGTCAGAAAGGCCCAGCACTTACATCTGATCAGCACATGATGCGAAGAATGGCTAAACATCTCTATCTGATCAACACATGATGAAAATATAGATACTGCACTTACATCTGATGAACACATGATACGAAGAATGGCACTGCACTTACATCTGATCAGCACATGATTCGAAGAATGGCACAACACTTACATCTAATCAACACATGATGCAAAGAATGGCTCAACACTTATATCTGATCAACACACGATGCAAAGAATGGATTTGCACTTACATCCATCCAGGTAGGAACACATCCTGCTCACAATGATGGAAGGGCTTGCACTCATATCTGATCTTGTAGGAACCAATCCTATAGTCATATCAGAATGGCCCCCAGTCCTCCTCGACCGAGCTACCTGGTAACTGACTAGGTGCCTCCATTCTCCCAGAGAATGGCAGTTTCCCTTACATTCGACCTGCTCGTCAGAATGGCCAACACTCACATCTGACATGGAAGGAACTTAATCCTTTAGCCATGATAGAATGGTTCAACCCTTACATCTGATCAAGTGGGAACACATCCCTCTATCACATCAGAATGGCTACTCAGTTCTTACACTAAGTGTTCCTGGTAATTGACCAGGTGCCTCCATTCCTAGAATGGCAATTTCCTTTACATCTATCCTACTCGACAGAATGGCCAGCACTCATATATGACATAGAAGGGAGCAACCCTATCACCATGACAGAATGGCTGAACCCTTACATCTGACCATGGAAGGAACCAATCATCTGACCATGTCAGAATGGCTATGGATCTCAGAACTCATATCTAACATGGAAGGAACCAATCCTCTCACCATGATAGAATGGCTCAGCCCTTACATCTAGCCTGCTCGTTAGAATGGATTTGGATCTTAGCAATCATATCTAACATGGAAGGAACTGAATCCTCTCACCATGATAGAATGGCTCAGCCCTTACATCTGACCTGCTCGTTAGAATGGATTTGGGACTCATCACTTTCCCTTGGACAAAACCTCGATCTGGAGAACACCAAGCTTCTCCCTGAAGTACTCAAACTTCACTCTGGCTAATGGCTTTGTCAACACACCAGCTATCTGTTCCTCCATCGCAACATACTGGAGCTTCAGTGCTCCTCTTTGCACCATATCCCTAATATAGTGATACTTGATCTCAATGTTCTTCAACTTGTCATGGAACACTGGATTCTCTGACAACTTCATGCAACTCTAGTTTTCACAATGTATACAAGTAGCATCCATCTGAAGATCAAATAAATCAGACAATAGCTTCCTCAGCCATACTACCTCACAACTAGCCGAACAAGCTACAAAATACTCTGCTTCGGCTGTACTCAGTGCCACACTGGATTGCTTCCTGCTAAACCAAGAGATCACACCTGATCCCATACTGAAGCAACATCCTGAAGTGCTCTTCCTATCGATGGCACTGCCTCCCAATCTGAATCAACATAACCCTCCAGGTTAATATTATGATTTGCATCATACTTGAGCCCATAATCAACTGTACCCCTGCATGCTTTGCAACCATCAGGTGAACCTGTCTCAATGTGTTCACAACAAAGCAAATATCTAGTATCAGGTACATCAAGGACCCGATCAACTAATGATACATCATAGCATCAACTGTCTCTGATGAAGCATCACTCAATAGCTTTAGGTTCGATGCCATAGGTGTGGCCATAGCCTTGCAGTCCAGCATCCCAAACCTCTTCAAGATCTCTACTACATACTTCACTTGTCAAAGGAATATTTCATCTGTACTTTGCCACACCTCCATACCTAGAAAGCAATGCATCATCCCCAAGTCCTTCATTTTTAACTCAGCAGCAATCTTTCTCTTCGTGTCAATAATCAACCCATCTGTATGTGTCACAGATATATCATCTACATATAGTAGAAGCATCACTAGGTTTCCATATTCAACCTTGTACTAAAGTTTGGAATCTACTTTACTTTTGGTAAATCCTAGTGTCATCAGTAATCTGTCCATCTTGTCGTACCATGTTGAAACACAGGATCTTCTACAGTCACTCCCTCTGAAGTGGAGCATCATACTCCCTCTGTCTTCTGTACTCTATGAAATAGAAATTTTGTACCTGAGTGACAAGTAGCTTCCTATGCTAGTAATATTCTATGTGACCATCTAGTGTATAGACTTGCATCTTCAACCTTGTAGAAAAGGTTAATATATTCATCAAGCTCATCATGTATGTGTTATCCCATGGGTGTCTTCTGAACTCGTACAGAGCCTTCTTTCATTTGCACACATGATTATGCATGTCATGTGACTTCACTTCCAGTGGCTGCAAATATCTCTTCTTAGTTTATGTCTTCTTTTCGTGAGAAGCCTCGTGCTACGAATCTTACTTTGTATCCCATGATGTTTCCATCTACTACATGATGGAACTACGAACTTCTCTTCAGGTCTCAATACTACATCCTAGACATCATTCTTCTTGAACTAGTCTTCCCTTTCTTCTTGGTGGCTGGAAAGTTCTGCATCAATGATGTTACTGCACTCATCATATTATTCTTCATTTTGAAATGTCATCACTTGCTCTTCGAAACAAGTCTTCATTCATCTTTGCTTGTAAGCGATTATGTATGCGTTCTTTCCTACAAGTCAAATGCATTTGTATGGTTAGAAACATTTCATAAGGAATATTTATACTAGCAAGTTCTTATGCATAAATATATGATCATGCAACTACTTTAGCCAATACAACATTCATCCATATCTCACTGAAACTTTCTAGATGCCTTCCATCTCTACCAGGACAACATTGTGATTGCTCACTAATCCAATATGTCAGCAAAGAGGTTTCATTCTAGATAAGTAGAAATGGAGAGTTGTATAGCACCATAAGCTACTTACCCATCACATGCATATTAGTAGTATACTATCATTAATGCAAACATCCTATCATGCATAATACATCAACAGAATATAAACAAATGCGTAACAAAATAGTGAAATGACAATTGAATACTTATCTTTATTTGTTTCGTGGGTATACTCCTTCTTGAGCCTTCAACTTCATCGTCTTCTTCATTCATGATAGCATTGTTTCTTATCCAAATGATGAGGAGGATAAGACGTGCTTCAAGAGTTTAGTTCTTCATATTCCTCATCACTTGAGGGATCTTCTTTGGATGATGAGAGCTTGATCTTCAGTTGCTTCCATATTCTCTTCTCTTCTTATGGGTAGAGCTTCTTCTTCTTCCTAGTGACTACTGAAAGTAATCACTTCCTTCTGGCACACATTTCTTGAATGAATGAATCCCATGATCCTAGGAGGCGATTCAAGGTGACCATCACCACTTATGCATTCTTCACTTCTTCTTTTACCACTTCAAGTTGTTCTTGATTTGAAAGACTCTTATGACGGCATGGTCTCTGCATTCTAGATCTTCGCATTCTTCAACTGGTTTCTTAAGGTCATATTCTGATTTCTATTCTTCCGTTCAAATATGTTGGTCAAGGAATCAAACCTCATCAGTGTCTTTAGGGAAGAAACTTGTAGTAGAAGTTGATTCATGACTGAATCATTAATGATCTTCTAGGCTTTGACAAAGTTCTTCTTGTGAAAGGCTTCTAGCCTCATCTTCCTCTGAAACTAGAACCTCTCTACTCATGTAGGGGTCCAATCCATTTTCTTTAGAGAGATCAAATACTTCTATGCTTGGAAGTTGTCAACTTCGCCAATCTTATCATCAAGCTGATGTGATAGATAACTTTGAAATGAGAACCTCAAATGAAAATAGCAAAGGATTAGATCTTACCGATTTGAGGTGTATGTCCTTGTTCTGGAGCTGGATGATCTAGGGTTTGTCAAAGAAACCCTAATTTTAAAAAATTAGAATCTTTCAAATCTAATTAGATATAAAGATAGATCTATTCAAATGGAGCTGTCCAATGTACTCCTTTTCTGAAAACAGTGGAGGGAAGCTCCCGGAATAGGAATCCCTAGTTTCCCAATTTCTTCTACACAAATGCTTGTTACTGTTTCTATGATATATCGGAAATTAATGCTCCTCTATGTTTAACATTTTGTACTGAGGTAACCTCACATTTCCCTGATCTAACACCATAGGTTTCATTAGAATTGGTTTCACCATTTTGGATTTATGATCATTTTCCCAGGGTGACCTGTTACAAGACTATTCAGAATAGTGAAGTTGTATGGCATGCCACGTCTCACTCGTTCATCTTCTGAGTCTGATATTTAGGCCACAAAATGTACAGTTCATTCTCTCTCTGGAAAATCTTCAGGAATTCCATTTGGACCTTTGTAGCCCAATATATTGCATATCTCCCCAGATGTCCTGTTTAGGCATGAATTATGGAAGAGGATGGAACCCTAACTTGGAGAGATCATATCTCCTAGAATACAGTGAATATGAGGCTGAATTTTGGACACAGTGTTCTTCACAATTTTATATTCAGCCGCTGAATTTTTCATGTTCTGAAACTTCTCGAACCTAGAAATATAGCGAATGTACCAAAACTTATTAGTTTTAGTACTTAGGGTTTTTTCAGCTTAAGGTCAAACTAGGGTTTGACTTTTCCATAGTTTCACCCAACCCAATTTCTTGATCCAAGCCTCTAAACTTTGGTTTTGATGAGGAGAAAAATCCTATGCTGGTCTCACTCAAAAATTCCTCTTCTGTAGAAAGCCCTAATTTCCACATCGAAAACTAAAAATGCTCTGAATCGAATTCCGCTTCGACAGAAAGATGCGCCCTTGAATGGAGAGTTAGCCTAACATGATTTTTCTGATAGATTATGGAGAGAGACCCAAAAATTAATAATCCATAGCTTATGTAGCTGCACAATTTCTTCTTCTCAGGTTAGCTCTGATACCATGTTAGTTTTTCATCATTCAAGATAGCATTATGATCTTAGGATCTTTTAACTTAGAGAATAACAAGCACAACAATAAAACATAAGCACATCACAAGAGACAAGAGACACAAAGAGTTTTCCTTGGGGAAACCATAAAGAGAAAACCCCACAACTTCCTCTGAGATAGAATCAACACCAAAACAGTAAAATCCCCAAAACAGTAAGATGATCTCCACACAGCAGCAGTCTCTCTCTCTCACACTGAGAGAGCTTCTCCTCTCACTCATGCGCCCCAATGAGTGAGTGTGAGTGTTGAAAGTGATAAATAGAGAGTCTGTCACTCTCTATTTATATTCTTCTATTCACTTGAAGTGCACTCCAACATGTCGCTCTCACTTAATAATTACTTACTAGAGCCGACATCTCTAGGAGTGTCTAATAACCCTAGTGCCCCACGAATTGTGGGGACTTTGCCTCCTCTGACCAATAGGAGGGTAACGCAATGGTGGGGACTATTGCCCCCACTTGCAATGACTCACCTAGGGTCGAATTCACTAGGATAGTCTAATAACCCAAGGGCCCCATAACTGTGAGGACTTTAACCCTTGACCAATAGGAGGGTTACCCATAATGACTTGACATGAATTTCTCATTATAGAAAATTCCCAGAATAAACATTGGGGTATGACATGACTCAAATACATTACAATACATCCTGGAATGAACATCGGGTTACAATAGATAAGAAATACAAGTGAATACATTCCGAAGTTACACATTAGAGGAAATTTGGGGTCTAAAATGGGCCTTATAAGAAAACGTGCCAAAATAAGTTTTTGTGAGTTGGAATTCAAGAACCAATAGAATTTCAATAAAATAAGTCAACCATAATGGTTGAATTGACATATTTATCATTAAAAAAAGTTACTTTTTTTGTTTGTATTTTCGACATATCTCATTGTGTTTTTACTCAAATTTCAATCGGGAGAGCTCGTTGGATGTGGAATTTGATTCCGCATCCAACGAGTACCCACACTGCATACTTTTGACTGACCCGGCTACCCCAAAAACAAGAAATATCTGAAAAAAGGTGATGATGATGTCATCATCACATGTTTTCAGGTATTTCTTGTTTTTGGGGTAGCGGGGTCTATCAAAAGTATGCAGTGTGGGTACTCGTTGGATGCGGAATCAAATTCCACATCCAACGAGCTCTCCCGATCGAAATTTGAGTACAAACATAGGGAGATATGTCGAAAATACGAACACAAAAAGTAGTTTTCTTCTTTCTTCCTCCATAATTAATCAATATTATTTTATTATTTTAACTATTATTTTATTATTTTCCTTAGGAGGCCCATTTTAGACCGCAAAATTCCTCTAATGATTACATCAACAACTAAAAGATAGACAAGCACAACCATACAAAAGGAACATAGAGATTTATCCTAGAAAAACCCTAAAGGGAAAAACCCAGCAAAAGCTTCCTAAATATAGATGCCCCAAAAAGATAAAAGATAAAACCATCAAAGAGATCAAAGCGTGATCCTCCTCCGTCTCCAGCTACTTCTCTTATCCACTAATGCGCTATACAAGTGGGAGTGTGTGTGTTCCAAATGAAGAGCATCACACCTCTATTTATATTCATCAGTTCACTTTAATTAACTCGTCTGACATGTAGGATCGAGTTAATCATGTAGGCTCAAGTTACACATGTAGGCTCAAGTAACCACACTAGGGTGCTAATGACCCACCCTTACAATTAGAGGGGATTACCTCATGACTCTTATTAGTTCTTACGATTAGAATCATTGGGGTACAAAGTAATACAAGTGGTTCTCCTGATAGGACCCTTAGGGACCACAAAAGATACATATAGAATATTCTTCGAAGTTACAATATTTCAACACGGTGCACCATTTAAGTGTATTTTTTGTTTTATTTTATATATGATATGCAAGTGCCTAATCTAAGTGCAAATTGATAGAGATAACGAAGAGTTCACAATGTGATGCGAAGGTTCTTACCTCTCATCTTATTACCCATTTCGCTTCTAAATCATAAAAAAATAACAACTATGCTAAGCTAGATAATTCTACCTAACCTATCCCTAGCGAGTAAGATTATTTTTAATGATGATTAGTTTACTATAAAAACATGCATAAAGAATATTACAGATAGTTGTTCATAATTCAGAATACATGAATGCAGGTAGGAAGATAAACAAAGAGATAGCTCATTGTTAGTTAAGACATTCATTACTCAATATACTGCATAAGTTTCATAAAAATAATAATGATCTCACAGTTCGTAGAATAAGCCGAAATAGAAATAATTCGACATTCAAGCAATCTACAGCATGCATTTGAGACTTCACGGCTCCTTCTCTGGCAGAAAATATGGATTCTTTATTATAAAAGGAAGCACTTCTTCTTACAGTAAACTTCACAAAAAGATAGCATGGAAAATTCCCTCTAACATCTAGTTCACCTCTACTTATAAAAAACAAAAATGACTCATGATATGCCCTCCAAAATTTTGGGCTTCCTTTACAAAATTTTGTCCTCTAGTGCGTTCACTTAGAAAAAAATAAATACAAACTATTAAATAATCCTCAGTTGTGAATAAGACAAAACTAAGTGGGCCTAGTTGGTGTCTTGACAAAAAAACACCCCAAGCTTGTGCTTGCTCACTGATGACCTGGTACTCTCCAAATTCCAATACAAGAATTGCCACCTCATGCTTTGACAACTGGTATTCGATTTCCTTCACCTTGGGGGTACTCTAACTCAAAGATTCTTCCAACTTGAGTTTTTGAGCTGATGCTTGTATAATCCAAATCTTGATGTCTTCTTCACTAATAGTTTCGAGCCTTGATATGCTTTATTCTCCCTCTTGCAACCTCTCTCGTAAATTCTTCATATGTTCTTCCTTGAATAGGAAAAATTGATACGAGGAGTCTGTTAGAATCATGCACTGATTGTGAACCAGATGTATGCCTTTGTAAAATTTAGCACACTTTTCAATAGTTTTTTCAATAGCGGTGTTTAACCTAACTGTTGTTCTACAACCAAAATTCAGTATGGCTACGTCCATCTTAAGACTTCCTGCAGATTTCTGAGGCATGTTAGCTGGAAAGGTTGAATGGGTTTCTATCCGTGCTAACAGATTTTTTACAAGCTCTACCACATCAGATAATCTTCTCTGGAATTGTGTTGAGTTGATTTCTATCTCTTTTAATCTGTCCTCAACTTGCTTAACCCTATACATCTCCCCTGGAAGATTCAACAAAACTTGATTTATTTCTTTTTGCAACATCGAGGCTAGATTCTTGAATGGAGTGATGTCCATCTATTTCTCCTTCACCAATTGCAGTTGTTCTTCAAGTAAAAGGTTATGATCTTCCAACTCCTCTAATATTTTGCTCATTGTATCTCATTTATTTACTGCTTCATGACGTGCTTCTTGAGGTCTTTCTTCTCTCTTTTAATGATGTTCATTGATAGTACTAGAGCATCCTTGTCAAATTGTAAAGTTTGGCATGCCTCTTTGGACTTCTCAATCATACTGAGCATATATTCATGCTTTCTCTTCAGACTTTGACCTTCATCTCTTTACCTTTTTAGTGTTTCCTTGATTCGAGAAATCTTCTTCAAAGATTGTTCCAAATCAGTCATTATGTTACCAACATTGTCCTCATTAGCAAGGATTGAGGCTACACCTTCCCTTGCCATAAGTCATCAATCTTTGTGAGTCCCATGAACAATTGTTTTTGTAGTTCTCACGACTCCGTGATTTTCCATGGTGTCCACTTTCTTCTGATTTCTCATGATTCCCTGATTTTCCCCGGTGTCCACTTTCTTCTCAGTTCTCATGACAATTATTTTCTTATGCTTGTCATAAAAAATAGTATTTAAATCAGCCACCTCCTACTCTTGGGATGGGATAAAATGGATTAGTTCAATAGCTAATGTTGAATACGGATTTCCTTCTGCTATGCTACTAGACGGGACAGATGATATTATCATATCATCATAACACTAAGTTTGCTCAAGATCCGCATGATCTTATTCCTCCTGCTCCTTTTTTCAAAGCTCTTCAGCTGCTTTCTCTCGATGTTCTTTTTCTTTGTCACTTGATTCTAGTCTTAACCTCTCGTCCTCTTGCTGTCTTTTCTGAGTCTCTTCTTCTTCATTCTTTTTCACAACTTCTTCTTCTACTAGCCTTTTCTTAGCTTCTTCTTTGGATCTTTTTTTTTTCTTCTCCTACTGCCAACCATTGTTCTGCTTCTTGTGATAATTTGAGTTCCTCCTCTTGTATTTTCTTAGCAGCTTTCTCCTCTTGATTCTTCTGCTACTCAATAGCTTTTCCGTTACCACTTACTGCAGTTATCTTTTGCTTAAATCTCCTCCTCAAAGATGTCATATTCCGTGCATTTCATAAAATTTCTTCATCTTTATCCCAGTAGTTTGCGTACTCAAAATGTACTCTTGCTGCATCATAATAATTAGCACCTTATCCTTAGAATCATTCCTATGGAAACTTATCTTCCCAAAATGGAATTACTCTAACTCCTTTACAAACTATGGTGCACTCTTCACCTTGGAGAACCTATAACTTCCTATGTAAAATAGGACTAGCGGGTATACATCTTTCTTTTGTTCAAAAACGAAACTACCAACCCCATTAATGTAAAGTTTCCTTACTATTTTCTTGTGAGTAACATAATCCATAGTGTACCTTGGAAACAGAGAAGGGGCCCTCGAGCTACCAAACATCCTCACATACAGAATTTCCTTTGTTAGATAATAGTGCCCATTATCTTGTACAATCTTCAAGGTTTCTTCCAACATGCAATCACACTCAACGAGGAATATTAACTTGTATAATGGAATTATGAAGTATTCACAAATACTCTTATAGTGATTGAATTATTTGTGTGCTCACGACAATTGATATGCAGCATAGACAGGAGACTTGGCCTTACCCCATTTACACTTTAGAGTTGGGAATGACTGTGTGCACAAAATACAATCGATAAAAAGTGAGCTCATATAGAACTCTCATTTCTTTTGCGAGACTCCTCCAAGTGCTGCAATTATACATGAGGACAAACTGTTAGACACTATATTTGCCCAGTTAAAAATTGTTCCTTGAGTGGCCACAAAAAGTATTAATCATACCCAACTGAGTTTGAAATTCCTTCCATTTTCTCTTCCAAAGATTATGTTCAACATAAATTCTATCAATCTATAGGGAGTGTAGAGGTTCACAATTTCATACTCCCTAGACGGCCTTGTACGAAAATTATTTCAAGGGACCATCATTCTTGTGACATTAACCAAAACATCTAGATTAAGTTCCTTTAACCCTTTTTCATTTAAATAAGTCTAAGGCATGGGTATCTTATATGCTTGGGATACATAAGTTGGGTTGCAAGCAACATAACCTTTTCCTTCAGTGTTAGAGCAAATCATTTTTGTTACATCAGCCTTGGGAAGAATCGAGCCTCTTACTTCTGAACATGGAAAAATTTTAAGACGCATGGAAACTTTCATGATTGTTGATCTCTCTATATTTGCATATATGGGTAAATCTTATAATCCTACATCTGGGACACTTCGATTGGTGATCATTTGGTATATTTCCCCCAACTTGTACTCAGGTGCAATCCCTCTGACCACTTTCTATCTTCATATATAACTTTCACTCAAGTTATCATCTCTATCTCTTGTTCTTCATCCGTAGCTTGCACCTTCTTCTTCTGTTTCTGAGGCATGTTTCTATATGAATGACAAGACTATTTTGATCATACAAAAGCATGTTAGATTCAGTCTATTCCAAACATATAATTTGATAAACTCTATACTAAACCAAAAACCAAACTTAACGAGAAGTCCCTTTACCAAATAATTATGATGCATAATGACTAAATTGTCTACATCTACCCTAAAGGCACTCTCATGAAAAATAAGACACACAACAAGATCAAAGTTTTCGAGGGGCGGAATGCACAAGGTTCACAAGCATTGAATATGCTGCATCGGTCTTTAGGATCCCATGATAACACATTTGTAAGCACATCGATTTCAATACTATAGATGAGAAAGGATCAACTCCTAGATGCCATAGGGAAAAAAAACCTTATGGGTAACTAGGTTTTTTACCCTAAAAGTAAATTCCTCCTAGGGCATTTAAAAAACGCCCCTTCCAACA
>LPNX011002867.1:757158-815976 GCA_001517045.1 Pseudotsuga menziesii | reverse complement strand
TTTTACCCAGGGTTTGCAGAGGACACTCCATTCGGATTAAGATGCCAGGCACGTTGTGCTCTTACCTATGTGCTCTTCGACGTTTGGTATCCGATGCTACGATGAACGAGGATTGGTCTTTCCTTGAGCATAAAGAAACCCTATTTGTGCCGAGCCAAACATAATTGCATAATAAAAACCAGAGTCCCCGAGCTCCACTTTGCCATCCTCGGTATTTGAATATTTCGTTTTGGGGATGGTAATTTTTTTTATTACTATTATCTAATTAGGGATGAGATTGAGTTCTATGATGTTTTCTGGCGGAGAAAGAGGCGCTACCTGCATTCATCACAAGAGCATGAAAAATAAAAAATCATAGCCATAATACGAAGCAGAAGAATAGTCAGAGAACATAATTTCCAAGCTCCTTATAGATATTTCGATTTGCCATATGAGAAGTAGACCACATAATTCCATTGACCACATATTTCCATTAACTAGTGCATCTGTTAACCATTAGAGACCATAGGATGGACAGATCGTACATGATTTTTGATATTCCCTCGCACACCAATAGGGAAGTATCGTTATATTTCCTCCATAAACTTTCTGCAGATTTTGTGAAGGGATAACATGTCAACTGTTTTGACATGTTGGGGTTCTAGGGCGCTGGTAGGGGGATTCCCCAAGATTGACCCAATGCTAGGAATAGAGATGTTGATCGACATATGCCTCCACCCCTTATCTAGCTACCGAGGCCACACATCCCTACTACACATGATATGATTACCTATAAAAATCAGGCATTTCTTATGCTAGATTAGATGATTTATCGACACACCACAACTATCGATGAAGCAAGACCCTCTTCCTATGGTGGGGTACAACCATTAGATTCTGATGGTAAAGGACCATTTATTGGTAGGGATAGACCAACATCCCATGTGCTCCAGATCGAGCTGCAGATGTACACAATGTGTGGTCAATCCTGTTATGGTCATGGACCCACACATGGTACCTCTATGTCGATTGGTGGTCAAGTAAGGACTTTGTAAAAAATCTATTGTTGTTTAATTTATTTTTTCCATATTTTACACATATTAAAAGATTCTTAATATGTGTAATTTTTAATCTTGTAGGATTGTGATTCCTCTAAGGGGGGTGGTAATGTACCAGGTGTTGTCGTATCCGAGGCTCAAACAACCAACACCGAGGTAATATTTCAAGATGCGTAATTTTTTTAATACATATGATTTTGTTAATAAATGTTTTAGTTAATCAATTTGTTAAATGGTCTAATATTTACAATTTTGGAAGATGCAGGAACCACATTTTAAACAAGATGCGAAAGACATTTCTTGGCTTCAAACCCTCTTAGATCCAGCTCAACTCCCTCGTTGGAATGCGACAAATCCCAGGATATCGGCTTGACATACAAAGGATTAGTTGGTAGCACTAGCAATGCAAATGCACTCTCACCCACGATATCTTTCTATGAATAATTGTGAGAACACAGTTTCTACATTTGAGTAAGGGATTTTGGGTCCCTTGGCCTTCTACCAAGGTGCTCGACATAAAATAATGGGTCGAATGTTTATAGTTATTACACACATTTAGGCTGCACTACAACTCACCCTTAGACAGGTATTATAACATTATCCCAATGCACCATAGGTGCATTCAACGATAATAGTGCAACAAATACATATAAACTTGTTAACAAGAAAATGCATAAACACATAATCACACTAACAAATATCTACACTCAATGACATTCCTCAATCACACATTCGACACGATATCTAACGTGGAAACCCCATCTAGGAAAAACGACAAAGGTGTTATTCATCTGACATGAGAAATATATGTAACCTTTGGTCTATGCACTAAGATTCACAGACTATTCTAGATCTCTCTTTCTTGTCTATACAGACTTCTTACTCCTCTCATTCTCTTTGGACTTATGTCACTATTCTTTATTTACATGACTCTACAAATGGTATGCACACATCCTGGATCTACTCACTCTCTTCTACACTGATGCACACTCAACTGTAGGTTCTTCAACTCCTCCCTACAATTTTAACACACTAATAGAAAATACAATGCTACCTTCACTAAATCACCAAATGTTACAGAGACTAACATGACCAAACCCTTCAGAGGCTAACCAACATCTTAGGTTTATTTTTTATAGCTTCTTACAAGTGGCTTTGAGCTTAATTCATACAGTTGTCCAACAAGATTCCTTTCCTATTTTATCGACACATGATAGTAGGCACTAAAGACATGACTTACAAATATTCTTTCATATGTGTGGTTTCCACCAACTCTATCCATACTCATACCCATGAAATTTCTAAACTATCGCTTTCTATCCATTGCGTCGCTGCATTTCTACTGACATGGTTAACTCCGTCAGATCCTTTCCTCCTTATTTTGTACCTCTTCCGCCGCCACCTCCCTTATGTCATGAACTCTCTTCTTCTTTTGTCATAGTGTCATCTTGCACTGCTTCTTTCCTTATCTATTTCTTCTTTGTCTTCTTATATTCTTCTTTTGTCACATATTTCCTTCTAGCTACTTCTTCTACCTTTTCTTCCTTCCTTCTGTGGCTTCTTCTGTCACAACTCCTTTTCCTTCTCTCCTTCTTTTGTTCTTCCTTCTTTATTTCTGTCTCATATCCTTTTACTTCCTGCAACTTGACTCTTTTTCATCTTTGCGAAGAATTCTAAATGAAGTCTTCCCATCTTTCCCTAGCCCCAACATGCCCCCAACACTCACATGTTTCTCATCCCAAGCCACATAAGGCTATTTTTCCATATCTTTACTTGTGTCGGCATGACCTTGAAAATATTACCATATTTTCACTACTTTCATTGTCTCATGTCGCATGTCTTCCTCTACTTTCTACAAATTTTCAACAAGGTCGAAATTGAGGTGTTTCGACGGTACACTCCTTGCTTCTTGTACTCGTTATTGTAATCTCTACTATACAAGTTGAATAATATCATAAACTCTTTTAGCTTCATCCTGCATCTCTTCTAGTTTATTTGCTCATTGTTTTTGTTGCATGCACAACACCATTAGTTGTTGCTGCAATTTCTTCATTTATGTCGTCTTAGACATCTTTTGTACTAAGGGTAACTATTTGATATCAATATTCAACTGAGTTACTTATGTCTTAGTTGTGCGCAACTCCTCTATGAGTTTCTCTAATTCAACATCTTCAATTAAAGCTTCCCAATCCTGGGAGACTCGGCCAGTAGCCTTAGCACATAGTGCCTCTACTTCTTCTGTCTTCTTTGCAGCTTATGTTTCTACTTTGCTCACTTCCACCAAGAATTTGGGTGATGTTCTTGCTCTTATCTGCACCTCTAAATTTGTGACTTTGTTTCGAAGGTATTCTGGTTTTTCACCAAGTCGAATGACCTTGGCCTCTAGAAACATTTCCGATGTTATTCCTTCTTCTGCAAAATTTGTACATGCAAGGGATACAACTTTGTCAATCCTCTCCCTATTTTCTTCCTAGGTCTTTTTCTTCTACTCGACCTCTACCACTACATGATTCATCTTATTAATACTTATATCCATGATTTTTTTCTATTTAATCCTAACATAATGCAGTCCGACCTCAAAACTTAATGATTCAAAAGAACAAGATAAAAATTCCCTCGCTAGGTCCCATTTTCTTTTGCACCTAATCCCTCATGGCCTCTCCATTCATAAAAAATTCAATATTAGTATCTTGTTTCCTTTCCTTGTTTTTATGTGTGGACAAGATATTTTGGGATCTAGCTCCCTTATAGTGAACTAGTATATCCATGGGTTGATAGTTTGGTGGGTTGGATCATACAACAAATGAAATCAAAATTAACATCCATCCATAGTGGAAAATTTTACCACTTTCTTGCGATAGATATGCGTATTCTAGTAATTCATTGAGCAAACATTGCGACGAATTAATGTGAGCTCACTTCACGCAGATTTCGGCTAGTGCAACAACACATGTAGTAGACTGGGTAAGTCGCAGTTTGTACAACATTTACAAGATAATACCTTTGTAGTAAATATTACAGTATGTTCATTAATGGACGATATGAAGAACCATATCTTGGCCCTAACAAGGTCATACTTGTCCTTAACCCTTTCTATCATCACTTTTTTCTAGTCTTTTTGTAGATATTACACTCAGTCTATACCTGATGGTGGGAGACTATTTATCGCTACAATTAGCTTGACATGCATATAATATACTTCATCTAGCCAAAGGAATCCTCCATGAAATTATACATCAATTGTCGTACAAATTTATTAACTTTTGTGTTCCCACTAAAGTGTGGCATGTATAGCAACGATAACAATCCAGACCATTCGGGTCCTCTATCCCATTCCATTGAGATGAAACACTTCAACAATTCTGGTGTAGGCTACAAAACTATCATATGATTCTTGATGTCCAAGTATTTGTTTTCTTGGTGTCTTGTTCAGGAAAGGATAGATTCCATAGGTTCAACAAAATATCCTTCAATACCTTAATTCCTTGTGGAACCACTCGCATGACAAGTGGAGCCCCCAAATTCTTTGGAATTATGAGTTTTGGGGCATTTGCGTGCCTTGGTGCAATGTATGGAGCTAAAAAATGTTTGCTTTCAAAGTATCCATCATCTAGAGGTACTGGTGATGGTGTTGGTGGTGCTATTTATTTTGCTTTCCCATTCCTGTTACGTTTGTGCCTTCCCCATGTAGTTTCAGAGGGACCTGGTAGGTCTACAATTGATTTTATGGATGTCCTAACCGGATGGACTGGAACTTTCTCAACAACTAGATAACCTACTGTTGTGGTGGTACATATCCTGTTGTATCTTCCATGATTGGTGTAGGTGATGCAGTCACAACTTCATACTCAAAATTTGAAGTAGCACTAGAGATAGAAATAACCATGCTCTAGTAACCTTTTTCCACTCTTTGAATTTGCTGAGAAAAATTTCTCTTCTCTCATCCAAATAGAATGAAATTAATGCAACATGAAGGTTGATAGCATGCAACCATTTCCCCCCCAGTCATTCTTCAAACGTGCAGGAAATCAATACAAAACAATTTATCCTTTCAACCAGATGGGTACGTCATCCAAAAAAATTAAGGAAACATTTATACACACCATTGTTTAACTGAAAGATCGAGTGGTAGTTATTGCCATAAAGACACACACGGCCAAAAATAATGCCATCAAATTTCCTCGTATTTTCCAAATTAATTCCTTGCAACTGCCATTTCAGAAATGACTAACATCGAGCTGTCATCTACGCTCATTGTATATCTCTAAACAACATCACACTCCTTTTCACCTATTTTCTTCCCTTCCTCAAATCTCCTTTTCTTGACACACTATGTGTCTTCACCATGAATTTTTGGTTTGCGCCAAACATCTAGTTTGGGAGACTTCATATTTTTAATGTGACAGAATAGCAATGTACACAAAAAAAAATTCTCTTCCTTTTTCTCTTTTTATTGCTTTTATTTTATCTGTATAAGTCAAAGTTTTCATGATACGACTTCATCCGACTTCCATTCACTAATCCTTGGACCTCTATTCCATATAAGTTTTGCAATTATAGTGCTCCTCCATCAGTGATCTTCGTAATGATATATAGTCGTAACCAATGTGCTCTCAATTTTCATGGATGCTTGAAAAATTTACTGTCATACATAAGAGCAAATCCCCCAAACTAAAAGTGATTCCTCTAAATGTGTCGATCATGCCATCCTTTTTGCCTTTGTTTTTCAACATTTTGATGAAGGCCTACGACAAAATGTTCTTCTTCCACATGCACAATTTGAAACAATATTTCTTATACAACATCGACATTTGTAATCTCTATGATCACATCAATTCTTCGAATCAAGACAATATACTCTATAGGAAACATAACATCTTGTCAATATAACAATCTTGTCCTATTAGATTCTTACAAGTTGTGTGATATGCCCATAATACAACTCAAAGTTTCTGATCCTAGTCATCTCTTTGAACATTGCAAACCTTTTCTAATGCATTCTCCAGAATTTTATTAAAGAATTCGACAACTCCTTTTGCTTGAGGGTGATAAGGCATTGTATTTCTATGCTAAAAATGGAATTTCTATGTGAGTTTTGCATTGAGCTAGCTGAAAAAGTGTGTACCTTGGTCACTTAAAATATAATGCCTTATGCAGTACCAAATAAACCATATAAATGTTAAGTGCAGTAGGAAATTCTTACATGACAAGTGAAACCCCCAAATTCTTTCGAATTATCACCTTTGGGGCATCTGCATGCCTTGGTGGGATGTATGGGGCTAACAAATGTTTGGGAACAAATTCTCCATCCTCACAAGGTACTCGTAACGGTGTTGGTGATGTTATTTATTTCACATTTTCATTCCTATTACATGTGTGGTTTCCCCATGTAGTTTCAGAGGGACCTCGTAGGTCTACAACTGATTTTATGGATGTCCTAATCGGATAGAATGAAACTTTCTCAAAAAAGCAGGATCCTATTGCCGTGGTGGGATATATCCCGATGTATATTCCATCATTGGTGTAGGTGATGCAGTCGCAACTTCAAAGTCAAAAGTTGAACTACGAGTAGAGATAGAAATAGCCATGCTCTAGCAACCTTCATCCACTCTTTGAATTTGCTGACAACAGTTTCTCTTCTCTTATCCAAATAGAATGAAATCAATTCGACACAAAGGTTGACAGCATGTAACCATTTTTCGGGCCTCAGTCATTCTTCAAACGAGTGGGAAATCAATACAACATAATTTATCTTTTAGCCACATGGGTACATTATCCAAATAATTATGGAAAATTTTATATACACTATGTTTATCTGGCACATCGAGTGGTAGTTATTTCCATAAAGATAGACGTGCCCTTAAAGAACGTTGTCGAATTTCCTCGTATTTTTTAAATTAATGCCCTGTAACTGTCATATCAGAAGTGACTAACATCCAACTATCATATCTACGCTCATCATATTTCTCTCAACAATGTCACATTCCTTTCGACCTATTTTCTTCCCTTCCTCAAATATCATTTTCTTGCAACACACTATGTGTCTTCACCATGAATTTCTTGTCTGCACCAAACATAGAGTTTGGGAGACTTCATATTTCTAATGCAACAAACTAGCAATCTACGAACAATATTTTTCCTCTTCCTTTTTCTCCTTTTCTTTCTTTTATTTCATCCTTCTAAGTCACAATTATCATGATGCGACTTCATTCCACTTCCATTTACCAATCATTGGACCTTTATTCCATCTAAGTTTTGCAATTTCAGTGCTCCTCCATCAATGATCTTCCTAACGATATACGGTCGTAACCAATGTGCTCTCAACTTTTTTGGATGCTTGAAAAATTTACTGTCATACATAAGAACAAGTCCTAGAACCTCAAAGTGCTTCCTCTTAACGTGTCAATCATGCCATGCTTTTTGCCTTTGTTTTTCAACATTTTGATGAAATCCTACGACAAAACTTTCTTCTTCTACATGCACAATTTGCAACAATCTTTCTTCTTGTGATCACATCAATTCTTCGACTCAAAACAATATACTCCATAGAATTCATAACTTCGTGTCCATACACCAATGATAATGGAGTTTGTTGTGTTAGATTCTTACAAGTTCTTGCGTATGCCCATAAAACAATTGAAATTTTTACATCCTAGTCATCTCTTTGAACGTTTCAAACCTTTGTTAATGCATTCTCTAGAGTTTTTTTAAATACTTCAACAACTCCATTTGCTTCAGGGTGATAAGGAATTGTCTTTCTATGCTGAATATGGAATTCCTGTGTGATTTTTGCAATCAACTTGTTGAAAAAGTGTGTATCTTGGTCACTTATTCGAATATTTGGGCATCCAAATCATGTTACAACATTCTCAAATAAGAACTTTGCAACAGTACCATCCTTCAGTCACATTGCTTCATCCTATCTTGTTGAAAGCTTGAAGAACATCTCGCAAGTACGGGTCATGTGGATTGAATCTCCATTGTCAATATACCATGTACTAGAGGTGGATGCACTAAATGAATGGCAAGTCAACAAGGAATGCTCCTTCTCAATCTATATTTCTATGTTGGTGATGATATATACTCTCTTTCTCTAAAAATGTCGAGCACAAAGACAAAACTCCCTTTTGAATATGGTCATATACTCAATCTCTGCTAAAGTTATAGACTAATGATTCTTCTTCTTCTTCTTTGGACATTACGAGGCATAGTGTCAAAATCCTTGACAAGCAAAGCACTTGACTTTGATCAAATCCTTCTTATATCCACTGTGTTGTTGTTATTCCTTATACCCACCCTAATCAGGACCTTTTTTGTACTCCTTCTTCTTGTTTGTAGTCAAAGGCACATTCTCCTCATCTCCCTATTGTTGGAAGATATTTTATGCACAAAACCTCTATGGGCCTCCTCTTGTATGAAATCATCCTAGAGTTTATCCCATGAAGGAAAGTTATCCATGGCAACTATAGCCTCGACAAAAATAGCCTAAGGTTTTGTAACCCCATTCATAGTTGTGCACACTAGCTCAATGATAGAAACGACCTCCCTAACTGTTGCAACCTCATCTCTAACCTAAGATATCCTAGTAGTATAGGAATTCAGTCCCTCTAGCCTCACCATTTTAATACTCTTCAATTATTCCCTCAACACCATTTTCTGATTCTCCATAAAACTCTTGTATAATCTAGTCAAAGAATCCCACATCTTATATGAACGATATTTACCTGATATGTGAGGAATCACATGGTATTTAAGTGCTTAAAGAATTATCCTTATAACCCTAACGTCCTTTTTGTTCAAGGTAGAAAGTGCGTGTGCATGAGTGGGAGGTGGAACATGAATTGGGTGAGCCTCTGTGTCATTAATCGCTTCATTCGAATTTAATTTTCCTCTAAGATAAGAACTATCCTAGCCTTCCATGGGTCAAAATTTCCAATCTCGTCAATCCTATCCTGTAACCTAACTTGTGTAGCCATTTCAACGTAATTTCTAACTTCAACAAAATGTTGCTGACTTAAAAAATAAGCTAACCGACAATTTGAAAGTTTCAATGCAATAATCTGCCCGCAAGCTCTCATACCATGTTAATTTTATGGGTATTTTACCACCTTGGTTTAAAGTTACTTCCTCATTGTTTAATGCCTAAACCAATAGAAATTTATTTTGTAGATGAATTGATTTCCCATAAAAAATGTTTACATCAAACACTAAAACAATCACTAATGTAGGAAGCATAAATTTACTCATAGTCACACACAAGAAAAATTTCAGGCATCATATTTTTGGCAAATTTCCAAGGAAAAACCCACAAGGGGAAAACGTATTTGAGAGAGTAATTTTTATTTATTCACAATGAAAGGTAGATCAAATTAATAATTTCCAAGTACAAATTATATCAACAATAAATATGAAGGATGCCTTGAAAAGTATGCACACTATCCATCGAAATGTGATTAATAATTTCCAAATACAACTTATCTCAATGATAAACATGAAGGATCCCTCAAAAAGTATGCACTTGATTCCTAGAAATGCATGCAATGTGTCATGTCAGAATTCAAACCATATGGACCTCAAAATTTCTGCCCATTTTTTTCCTCTCCTCTAAATTCATACCCACTAATTCACTAAAATGTTTCGTCGATTTTGTGCCCATGGTCCCTCAAAATTTATATGCCTCAGAGAAATTTCTCTTACTTGTATGGTCACAACAATTAATGATGTTGTACGATGCGTCATAATGCATGCCAACTACTAGTAACTAATTTGTGATCACATCAATTCTTCGACTCCAGACAATATACTCCATAGAATTCATAACTTCTTGTCCATACACTAACGATAATGGAGTTTGTCGTGTTAGATTCTTACAAGTTCTTGCGATATGCCCATAATACAATTCAAATTTTTACATCCTAGTCATCTCTTTGAACGTTTCAAATCTTTGTTAATGCATTCTCTAGAATTTTTTTAAAGACTTCAACAACTCTTTTTGCTTGAGGGTGATAAGGAATTGTCTTCTATGCTAAATATGGAATTCCTGTGTGATTTTTGCAATCAACTTGTTGAAAAAGTGTGTATCTTGGTCACTTATTCGAATATTTGGGCATCCAAATCATGTCATGACATTCTCAAATAAGAACTTTGCAGCAGTACCATCCTTCAATCACATTGGTTCATCCTATCTAGTTCAAAGCTTGAAGAACATGTCACAAGTACGGGTCATGTGGCTTGAATCTCCATTGTCAATATACCATGTACTAGAGGTGGATGCACTAAATGAATGGTGAGTCACCAAGGCATTAGAGAGAATTTGAGGTAAAAAATGGACCTCCTAAGAGATGTACTACAAAAATATAAGATATATTAAAATATTACGATTTAGGCGTTTTATGGGGTAGGTATATATGACAACTGACCTCCTACACTACTTTTTGTGCACAATATAAATAACCATGGTTGAGTTACTTTTCTAAATTTACTATAAATAAAATTAATAAAATAATTCTACAATGATGTGACTAAGATTCACTGTAAATTCCCAAAAAGTTATTGTCCTTTAGCATTTATTTGTCTTGTAAATGAAATTAAACAAAAAAAATATTTTTAGGAGTTATTTTTTTAATTTTGTTGACCTTTTATATTTAGTACATTCCTCGTAAATTTAATTTTAATGTGATTTAATTGATATTTATTTACATGTAAAATTTTAACAATATTATTATAATATTTATTGCATTATTAGAATAAATTAATATCAAAATCATAATTTTTTTATATATATTCATTTTATTGTAAATGAATGGTATAGTTAAATCTCTTATAGAAAATAATATAAGACTTAATTTATTCTTAAAAATTGAGTAGTATATATATATTATCTTTAGAACATTATTGTTTTGTAAAACATTTTTATTTTATTTTATTGTAAATGAATGTTATAGTTAAGTCTCTCATAGAAAATAATATAATACTTGATTTATTCTTAAAAATTGACTAGTGAAAATATATAAAAAATTAACTATTAATATTACCTTTAAAACATTATTATTTTGTAAAACATTTTTTTCATTTTATTGTAAAGAAGTGTTATAGTTAAGTCTCTCATAGAAAATAATGTAAGACAATAATTATGAGTATTTTACTTGAAAATAAGAAAATAATGTGAAAAGACATTTTTATGAATTATGACTACTTTAATTGAAAATGACAATAATATTATTTTATGAGAAAGTGAATTGTAAGTACTTTAGTTGAAAATAACAATAATATTATTTTATGAGAAAGTGTGAAATGACTTTTATTGTGAATACTTTACTTTATGACTTAAAAGTACTTGTACCACTACCTTGGTTAACTATGGGATTTCATCCACCATAGAAAATGTGACAAATAAACATTCTTAACTCATGCAATGCCACCTCAACCATGGGGGATGATGTCATCTACTAGAATGTAATTGGTTGATTTTTATAGTACATTTTGGTCCTTTTGAGGCCCATTTTTTACCTCAAATTCTCTCTAATGAATGATCCCTCTTAATCTATATGTCTATGTTGGTGATGATATATACTCTCTTTCTCTAAACATGTCGAGCACAAAGACAAAATTCCCTTTTGAATATGGTTATATACTCAATCTCTGCTAAAGTTATAGACTAATGATTCTTCTTCTTCTTCTTTGGACATTACGAGGCATAGTGTCAAAATCCTTGACAAGCAAAGCACTTGACTTTGATCAAATCCTTCTTATATCCACTGTGTTGTTTTTGTTCCTTATACCAACTTTAATCGGGCCCATTTTTGTACTCCTTCCCGTTTGTAGTCAAAGGCACATTGTCCTCATCTTCCCTATTGTTGGAAGATATTTTATGCACAAAACCTCTATGGGCCCCCTCTTGCACGAAATCATCCTAGAGTTTATCCCATGAAGGAAAGTTATCCATGGCAACTATAGCCTCGATAAAAATATCCCAAGGCTTTGTAACCCCATTCATAGTTGTGTACACTAGCTCAATGCTAGAAACAACCTCCCTAACTGTTGCAACCTCATCTGTAACCTAAGATATCCTAGTAGTATAGGCATTCAGTCCCTCTAGCCTTACCATTTTAATACTCTTCAATTATTCCCTCAACACCATTTTCTCATTCTTCATAAAACTCTTGTATAATCTAGTAAAAGCATCCCACATCTTATATGAATGATATTTACCTTATATGTGAGGAATAAAATGGTATTTAAGTGCTTAGAGATCTATTCTTATAGCCCTAACGTCCTTTTTGTTCAAGGTAGCAAGTGCTTGTGCATGAGTGGGAGGTGGAACATGAATTGGTTGAGCCTCTGTGTCATTAATCGCTTCATTCAAATTTAATTTTCCTCTAAGATAAGAACTATCCTAGCCTTCCATGGGTCAGAATTTCCAATCCCGTCAATCCTATCGTGTAACCTAACTTGTGTAGCCATTTCAATGCAATTTCTAAATTCAACAAAATGTTGCTCTCTTACAAAAGAAGCTAACCGACAATTTGAAAGTTTCAATGCAATAATCTTCCCCCAAGCTCTCATACCATGTTAATTTTATGCGTATTTTACCACCTCGGTTTAAAGTTACTTGTTCATTGTTTAATGCCCAACCCAATAGAAATTTATTTTGTAGAAATATTGATTTCCCATAAAAATGTTTATATGAAACACTCAAAAAATCACTAATGTAGGAAGCATAAATTTACTCATAGTCACACACAAGAAAAATTTCAGGCATCATATTTTTTGGCAAATTTCCAAGGAAAAACGGACAAGGGGAAAACCTATTTGAGAGAGTAATTTTTATTAATGCATGCCTCAAAAAGTATGCACTTGATTCCTAGAAATGCGTACAATGTGTCATGTCAAAATTCAAACCGTATGGACCTCAAAATTTGTGCCCATTTTTGTCCTCTTCTCTAAATTCATACCCACTAATTCACTAAAATGTTTCGTCGATTTTGTGCCCATGGTGCCTCAAAATTTATATGCCTGAGAAAAATTTATCTTAGTCGTACAGTCACAACAATTAATGATGTTGTATGATGCCTCATAATTCATGCCAACTACTAGTAACTAATTTGTGATCTCTCTCTCCTTGGAATTTATGTATAATAAATGTTTCCCTAGTTTCCTCGACTTGCGTGCCAATAATATTCTCACTTAGCTACGTCATGCTCTTCTCAAGAAGTCAACTTTCTCTCACCACTCTAAAATCTCGTCAAATAATGAAATGAAAATCCTTTCCACGCCTTTTTGTTTGCAATACTAGTGTGAGTGAAGAGACATCTAATCCAAGGGCCCACGTTGATTTAGATGGATGGATGAGATTGAATGCACATTTAATTATGTCCAAAATCAATTTCACTCACGTCACTTAAATTTATAAAAAGTAACTTTAATCTCTGAAGTGGAATTAAATGCCCATCTTAAGTCATTTAAAGCAAGGGCCATGTTAATTTCCCCTTTTTGGTGACATACGCTAAAATTACTAGGGGAACAATTTGCTAGCTAAAAAATCAACAAATGTTAGTGATTCTCCATTAAAATAATTCTATCTTTGAAAAATTATCCAAATGCTACTAATATTTATCTTTTAAAAGTAGTTTGAAATACAATGTAATATTTATTAATGAAGGATGAAGTGAAACACTCTTAATATTTTATTGTTAAATCTATATGTTGATATGGGTGATCTCTCTTTTCTTCTATAGTCAAATGATCACTAAAAATGTATCTAGAATGTTTTTGGAATAGATGGATATATAGTGTATTTAAAATTGGGTATATTTAACAATTATAAAACATTTTTGAATCACTATTATGAAGTATCATCTCACTCAATAAACAAAGCATGCCTCATAAGAATAACAAATCATTTAAATGGAATTGACTATATCTAACTATTATTATGAAATAATTTTGACAAAGTATAAAAAATTGGTTTAAAAGCATGGCTGTTTTAAATCTGTGTACTACTATGAGTGAAGTATATCCAACTTATAAAATCAATAATGAGTAAGAGCGTGGTCATAAAGTTTATTTACATCATCCCATCCATTCAACTAGGCATGACACATGATACTTATTTCATTCGTTTGATAATGGCTACATTTAACTAGTATAAAACCATTTGGACACACTACTACTAAATAGTATCTCATTCATTAAGAAAATGCTGTTAAATTTATGTTGTACAAATGAGTGAACTATCTCCAACTTCTAAAATCAAATAATCACTAAGATTGTAGTCAAAATTTTATTTATATTATTCCATTCTTCCAACAAAGAAGGATAAGTGGCAATTGTTTCATTTGTTAAAAAATAACTAAATCTAATTAGTATACAAGAATTAATATTTATAATTAATATTTATTATTTTTGTTTTTATAGGATACAACAATTTAAGTATTTCAATTGGCAAAGCAATGAATGTCATGATACACATCCAATAAATTGCAGATACTTAAAGTGGAGAATATTGCAATGTTATTCAACTCAAATCTAAATATAAGTCTAATATAATACTTAGCAAGAGAATTCAATTATCTTGCACTTCTATATAAGTTATAAAAGGAAAATAGTTCAAATTCATATTCATCCAATAATTTTATATTCATTTTAATTAAAAGGTGATGTTAAATCTTACTAATTCTCCCTTAAGAAAAGAAAAACATGTCTTCCAAAATACTCTCAAATTTATTAATAATATTTATTGTTTACAAGTAATATGAAGTACATGAAATAATTATTAATTTAAGGTCAATTGGAATATTGCAAATCTTTTAAAACAATTGTTATTACACAATAATCTTTTAGAATAACAGTTACTAAATATACTATTAAGGGTGAAGTATCCCCCACTTATAACTGGAAACAATCATTACAAATGCATGTAGAAAGTTTTAAAAAAATGTCATTAATTAAACAGAAAAAAAATTATTCACCTCACATTAATCTAGTCTCTTTGAAAGTGTCTATATCTAATTAGTATAGAACTTTTTGGGCATACTATTCTCATACTTTATCATATTCATTAGACAAAGCATGGCTCATATGAAAATGTATTTGATTTTTTGAAATTGGCTACCTATAATTAGTGCAAAACAATTGTTTATTAACTCCTTCAATTTAGTGATATGACATAGCACATTGTGTATTTCAATGTACTATATAATATATATAATATTGCAAATTGTTTATGTAACATAAATGATGTATTGCCACAATAAAACATAAACAAAATCAATTATAATCTATTAACAATTGCTATGGTATATATTATGTCTAAATTGTTAAAGATAAATATTCACAAAATATATATTTTCTAACTTATTTTAATTAATAAATAACATAAAAATCATAATAAACTTGAATATGCAATATCTACAATATTTTTAGCCACAACAAAATCTATATATAAATAAATAAACAAAAGAGTAACCTCATTTTATATAAAAAAACTAAATATTAACCTTTCATCTTAAAAAAATAGAAATTAACAAAACCTTAAAATGTTTTACAATATTAACTTTTAACTAAAACCTGAACCGATTCAGGTAAACGAGCTACAACTAAGATATTGCTTCCAAAAAAACATTTAAATGTCTCAAAAATGAACTTTTACATTTAACTAAACCCTGAGAGTACCATGTATACCTTAAAAGTTCATTCCCGAGGCAGTCTAAACATTGACTTCACTTTCTCAATCGTCAAATGTGACTTATTGTGTGACGCAGAAACTTGACACAAGGGGGAGATTGTAAGGGCTACCCCACTTGTGAGAGAGCACATTTTTTCCAGCTCGTTTCGTAGTATTTGGTTCTCCTCTTCTAGTGCTTTATTGCACAGTTTCAGAATCTCGCAGTCCACTTCCTTTTCTTTGAGCTTAGTCCTCAAAGAAATTCAAATTCATGATAGATAGTTAACAAATAAAACTGCCCATATAAAATACAGTGAACCATTTTAATAAAATAAATATTGAAACACACAAAAATGCCAATATAATAGATTTCAAACGTCCCAAATCACACTAAAATAAAATAATGTTTCAGAAGTTCCAAATCACACTAAACTAAGCAACTGTTGATTAGAAAGAGAGAGGCATTCCAATGTTAATGTGGTCATTTAAACTTATTCAGAAATACCAAATCACGACAAAATAAAATAAGGTTTCAGAAGTTCCAAATCACACTAAATTATGCAATTGTTGATTGGAAAGAGAGAGGCATTCCAATGTTAATGTGGTCATTTAAAATAAAATAAGATACAACGAATAAATAAAGATACCTTACTAGTATATTCTCGATACACCCATTAACATCAACTTGTGGTGAACCTTGCACGTCTTGCTTTTGCTTCTGCATCTGCAAAAGGAAATGAAATTGCATGAAGAAACTGAAATCAGAGAACACTAAGAAGTAAGTAGAGAACACTAAGCAGTAAGCAAATAAGTAAAGAACACTAAGTAGTAAGTAGAGAACACTAAAAAGTAAATAGATACCAGTAAGTAAGTAAATAAATAAATACGAATGGAATTACAAATTCTAGGGCATTGCTCTTTAAGAAGCTCAGTGGGATGATCTGGTTGGAATCAAGAGTGTTGCATGACCATGTGTTAAAGGTTCTTTGGAGATCCCTCTTCCTCAGAGGGCTCTCTTCCTCTTCTTCAGTGGGATGGTGCCCTCTCTTCTTGGAATCAAGAGTTCTAGTCCATGACCACACATTGGTGCTATCTTTTTCTCCTATACTCATGCTGGGAATAGTGCAGTTGCTATTGCTAGAGGGAGGCAGAAGTACTGGAGCTTTGGTGAGATATCTCTTCCTTGGAGGGCTCTCTTCCTCTTCCTCAGTGGGATGGTCCCCTCTTTTCTTGGAATCAAGAGTTTCGGTCCATGAACACACATTGACTCATGCTGGGAAAAGTGCGGGTGCAGTTACGAGAGGCAGGCGAAAGTACTAGGGCTTTGATGGTGGTTGTCCTAGTGTCAATAGTAAACCCTAAGAAGAGCTTTCTACAAGAATTAGGGTTTTCAGAGAGCGCAAATGATTAAAGAGTGTTTAAAATACAAAGGGAATATATAGAAAAGAAGTAGTTAGTCTTGTGTGAATCCCAAGGTTCACATCATAAAAAGTGGTTCATTGTATATAGACAGCTATTTTAAGCTTTTTTTAGCTTCTTTCATTAAAGTTTTAATAGAGTGCAAATGATTGATGAATGTTTAAAATACAGATGTAAATTTCAGGTTTTTTTTCGGCTGGTCTTTACCCATTTGTGGCCATGAATCTTCATGGAATTTTATAATCTTGCAAAAACACTACCATATCTTACATAGTGTGGGTGTTAGGGGGTTTCGTGTCACTTGATTTCATTTATGGCCTTAAAATCCCCCACCAGACATCAAACAACAAACAACAAAATTACTGATTTTTTGTGTTAAATTCAGGATTCTGGCAAAAATCAACCTAAAAGTCAAAATCTTCCCCTTTTTAGACTACTCCTTAAAATACAAAGGGAATAGAAATAAGTCTTTAGTGTTGTGCAAATCCCAAGATTGACATAGTAAAAAATGGTTCATTGTATATAGACACGCAGTTGGTAGCTAAGTTACTAAGTCTATGCAAAGTGCATTTAATCAAGTTAATGCAAACCACTACTTCATTTTTATAATATTGTTATTGATATCAAAGGAAATGATGTGTTTGAATGGATCAACATATATTTATTATTATATTAATAAGCATATGTGGAGAGTGTTAGCCTATATGTACATGAATAAGTCTATGCAAAATGCATTTTATGAAGTTATTGCAAATCACTATTTGATTTTTATAATATTCTCATTGATATCAAAGTAAATGACCTATTTCACGAATCAACATATATTTATTATTTTAATAAACATATGTAAAAAGGGTTGACCCACATGTTCATGAATAGGTAAATGCAAAATACATTTAATGAAGTTAATGCAAATCACTATTTGATTTTTGTAATATTGTTATTGATATAAAAAAAATGACTTTATTCATTGAATCAACATATTTTTATTATCTTAATAAACATGTGTAGAGAGGGTTAACCCATATGTTCATGACACTCGATGATGTTGATTGTAATGGGTGAGAGCATAATTATTTCTTCTGCATGTAATACTATGTGAAAATGCCATCGGTTTATACAACCACTTGTTGGTAGGTAAATTCCACTTTTATGTTAGATAAATTATATACCATAAGTTTCCAAAACCATGGGATCATTGGTGAATTATTATTTTCTAGGAGAGAAGGAAAACTTGGGAGAATAAAAACAAATTAATTATTTACTCGAAGGTAAACTTACATTTTCAAATAGACTCAACTTGAAGGGTTTCCAACACATATAAATGTGAAAAGAAACAGAATCAATATTGTTTGATTTAAAGAGAAACCTTTAACAACAAATATGTAGGGAAGTCTGATTTAACAAAGCTAAAATTGTAACTATGGGTTGATGTGGTTCAAACAAAGTGATCGGTGTCTATTGCTACTTTGGTTCTTTGTCCTTAGTGGTGGTAATATGTGTAGACAATATGTTAGTGCATGTGAATACTAGTAAAAGTAGTTTTGTTCTTACAAGGATTTGCATCTTAGTGGATTGGTGTCTTCGCTAGGTTGAGTTGTATAAGTATTTGCAATAGTAAGTGTATATCTACCAAGATGGTATAAATAAAACCTTTTGTAGTTTTCTCTTAAAAGTGTAGCCACTTAAATCTAATGTTTTGTTTTTTATTATTGATAGATCTTATGTGTTATTGTTTTATTGGGTTGATTGAATTTAAATAAGTAAAAAGTAATATTGTTAATATTTTGAGATAATATGGAGATTCTTGAACTTTAAAAATTCCATCAATTAATTCCAGCACATATGGATCACATAAATCAGCCACAAATGAATCTCATAAATAAATAAACTACATATGAATCTCATAAATAGATTAGTCACATAAATCACTCAACCATAAAAGACAAGATATACCCTAGGAAAACCATCCAAACATGGAGGATGAAAAACCCATGAATTCTTTGAGTATGATAGATACATTTGTAGAGAATGGTGTACAACACATCAAAGATTGACTGATAATATATATCACTTCAGTAGTAGTGAAGAGACATCCTCTAATGAACTAGCCTAATAACAAGTACAAATACCTATCATGCGGAATGTAAGAGATGGAAGGCTTAAGTAAGCTACTCACTCAAGTAAGCCACTCAGAGAATCACATAGCACACACATGGTACTGAGTCATTCAAGGGATTTGTGCAAGAAGGAAGCTGATCTCTTTCAGTAGACGTCGAGAAGAAAATATGGGAGAAAATAACAATCAAGCTCTAACAGTGTCCACCACGAATAACTTCAAGAAGAAGGAGAAGATGGAGAACTTTCATCACAACAAGAAGAAAGACAAGAAACTGAAGAAGACCAAAAGAGATATTTCGAATGTTTGATGTAATACTTGTGATGAAAAGGGACACTTGGAAAGAGATTGTCCGATCTAGAAGAGGAGACACCATGCTAATATTGGATAAGATGATGAACCAATAAAAAAAATATTCAAACCAAAGAAGGATGTTTCAGATGTAGAGTATGTGCTAATATCAAAACTTACTCGCACTATCACACATGGAAGCAATGATTGGGTCTTGTATAGTTTAGTTTCCAAAAACATGACACGATACAAGGATTCAATCTTTGATATCTGTGAACATGAGTCACCTAACAAGGTGAAACTTGGCGATGATTATCAATACCCCACAAAAGGGAGTGGAAAATCTTCATACAAGATTGACTCCCATAAATCCTTAAAGATAAAGGATGTGCTATATGTTCCACGCTTGAGGAAGAATATTCTCTACATATTTGCATTAGATACAAAGGGAATTAGGGTTGCATTTATTGATGGTAAAGTGCTAATGTGTCCCAAAGGAAATACAATATAGGATGCAAGAGTGATTGGATAAGAAGATGGAGGCTTGTACAAGTTGAAGGGACTGTGTGAACAAGTATTGGTTCATGAGTTAAGAGAACCAAATGAACTATGGAAAAAAAATCTTGCACATGTGCACTAAAAGAGCACTACCAACGGAAAGAAAATGAGTCTTAGGACCTCTAGAGATCCAAGAAAATCATGAAGGAATTTGAAAAGGATGTGGAAAATGAAAGAATGCAAAGAAGAGTTTTCCCAACCGTGAGAGAAAGGATAAAGGAACATTTGAGATGATAAGCTCAAATGTATGTGGAACCATGTCTTCTACCTCACTAAGCAGGTATTTGTACTATGTTTCCTTTGTAGATAATTTCTCACTTAACACTTGCATATAATTCTTGAAAGAGAAAAGTGAAGTTTTCAGCAAGTTCAAGGAACATAAAGCATTTGTGGAGAACCATAAAGATAGGAAGATCAATATTTTACAGTAATATAATGGTGACGAGTTCACTTCGAAAGAATTCAAGGAACTATAGAGAGAATCTCACATTAAGAGAGAGTTCAGGACTCGATACAATCCTCACTAGAATAGGGTTTCGAAACCAAACAACGAGACAATAATGGGAGCAATGTTTGCAATGTTTCTTGACAAGGATATTCCTATACACCTTTGGGAAGAGGAGGAAAGAACTACGGTGTATGTAAAACCATACTCCTCATTGAGTACTTGAAAAAAAGAGTCCTTTTCTCACAAGTGAAGCTACAAATAATCCATCTCAGAGTATTTGGTTTCTAGGTGTACATACATGTCCCAAAGGAGAAAAGGACCAAGTTTGATCCTTCTGGTAGGAAGGGTGTATTCACAGGGTAGAGTGATACATCCAAGGCCTACTGAAAATACTTTCAAGCAATCAAGAAGATCGACATTAGTAGAGATGTAACATTTGATGAAGACTCAACATACTTCATATTTAGGAGGAACCCTATCCAAGAAGTCAAGGAACCTAAATAGATAAGAATTCAAGACATGGAAATTGGAGAAGCAACTCTAGAAAACCAAAAAGATGAAGACATGACTAAAGAACCAGTAGAAACTACCCTTCAGGAGGACTCCCACAAGACGAAACCAACATGGGAACAAGAGATCATACGAGAAACTGAAAGTTATGGCAGTCACTGCATTAGTCAATCCAAAGGGTTCCACCAAAAACTCATAGTTCCCAAATTGAGTTAGAAATATTGTCTTAGCTATGCCACCTTCCTTAATCCTAAGTTGGTGGTAACCTAATCGCAAGTCCAATAACTGAAAAGAATGTTGCCCCTTTCATCTCATAGAAGAGGTCATTTATTCGAGGTATTGGGTACCTATTTTTCACTCTCGGCATGCTCAAATCTCTGTAATCTATGCAAAGACGCAAGGAACCATGCTTCTTCCTTACAGATATTATTGGCTCACCCCATGGAAAAATACTAGGCCTTATGAATCATAGGTCGAATATTTCCTTAAACTGCATTTGAAACACGGAAAGCTAAATGGTGGTCATCCTCTAAGGCATCCTTGATATCAGCTTCGAACCGGGTTTAATCTCAATGGTAAAATAAATTTCTCTCTCATAAGGTAACTGAAGAAGTTCCTTGGGAAAGACATCATTGAATTCAACTAACACTAGGTATTGATTTAATGAGGGTCCCTTCTCATTACTTATTGATTCAATGATATATAAATATCACCTTTTCCCCATACATCGATTTACGTTCATCGTCGAGATGAAACGTAGAGAAAACTTTTGTTTGATATCATGAATCTCAATGGCCTTCCCTTTGTCATCAACAAACATGACCTTCTTTTCGTAACAGCCAAGGAAAGCTCAATGCTTCTCAAGCGAGTTCATACATATGATAAGGTCATAAGTCTGAAGGGAGGTGACATACACTTTGACTAATGTAACACACAACCCGATATCTACAATACAACTGTCAACACTAGGTCCTACTACTTGTTTTATCTTTCAAGCGAGTTTGACAGAGTCAAAATCGTTTTGTTCATAGTTTGGAGAAATAAAGTTTTCAATAGCACCAAAATCAAACAAAATTATGAGTTTATCATTGATTTTACATGATGATTCCACCACACTGGATTGGTGTTTAGCCTAATTATTATTCAGAGTTGCAGAGATTTGATGGTTACTTCCTCGAATCCTCATTGGGGACTTTCCCTCTTGATGCACTTTACTGGATCATAACTCAAGATAGTCTCACTGATAGTGTTCACCGCCACACCCACAACAAGCAACCTCTAAAAGTGTAGGTGAGATGAACTATTGAGAACTTTGAGAGGGGTTCCTTCGGCTGGAACCCCTTACCGTGCAAACTGCTCCTCAACAATCCATTGTACTCTTGTGACTTCGTGTTGTAGATTGGGACATTGTACTATCTTCCAATGATTTATCTACAGCTGCAACTCTTGCTGTAGACTTATTTCCATAGCGAGGTGGCCTCATGTTCCCTCCTTTAGGGTAGGTTTGAGGGGCCTTCCTTTTGAATCGTGACTTCTAAGTATTGGATTCCCTAAAGGATTTCCTAGCCAACATCTCTTAAGTAAAAAAAGCGCATTCGACCACCACAACAACTAATGTGGGTTTGCACATCTGCACTTGGGCCCACATCCTAGGATTGAGCTCGTACACAAAGGGCTCTCCATGGCGTTGATCAGTGTCTAAGTAGGGGACATACTTAATGAGTTCCATGAATCTTGCCTCCTATTCCTCCATCGATAGACTCCCTTGTAACAAGGCATGAAAGGCTTCTTCTTGTAGTTCCTCGTAGAATTCTAGCAAGTACTTCCCTTTGTCTTATCTATGAGTAGGTCCCATGGGACCGTGTGTGGGGTAAGGCCCAATTTCCTTTCTTTGCTTGTTCACAAGTTTAAGGCATTGTCCTTTAGTTAAAATATGGCTGTTTTGGATTTTGATGTGGAAGTCTACTCCTACAATGTTAAACACCTAGTGATCCCTTCGAACCATGTCTCTTCTTGTACCCCTTCAAGACCACCACAAAACTATGGAATCCTTTTTTTCTTAAGTTCTCTCGTGATGTCCTCATAAGGGGGTCCTTGCAATAGGTTCAATTATATTTCGAGGCCACCCTCCCTCAATGGCAGGGCCTCAACCTCTACCTATGGTGTAGCACTTCCCACTTGAAGTCAAGTGAGTGTCTCATTTATTGGCTTAAGGAACGCAAAATTAGAATCCTCTCTCGAAATGGAGCCCACACATTCTGTTTAGGCGTCATTGCCCGACCTCGTTCCAGACTTGCTCGCATCCTTGCCATATCTATCCTTTATCATGTCATAAGTCATCATCAATACATGGTCCAGGTTTTACCTACCTCACTATTAAACATGTACTCATAGGACAATGAATGAAATTTTATTTCCTTCTTCAGCAAGATTTAACTTATACTAAATAAAATTAAACATTTTTGCAAAAACTTGAATAATTGAGTATAATAACAAATAACATGGTATTATTTTTCTATATATTTTTCTATATATAAATTTAATATAAATAAAGAATAGACTTTGGGATATATATATATATATATAAATTATCCAATAATCTAAAAATACATATATAATAAAACAAACATTATCCTAACCCTCATATCTAGTAGTCGTGGCATGAAGCTAGTTTCACCCTTTTTAAGTCATTTGCAAGCCCTAAATTTTATATTGTTTTTCTAGTTAGGCAACTCACCAAACTAGTTGTGGGCGTGCTGTGCTAAGCTCCTGTGGGATGTCTGGAGACAGGCCAAGTGCAAGGTGGGCTCTCCCTTGGTGCTCTTGTGAGTCAGCGTCCATCTCTGCTCAACCCCTCCCAGCGTTGATTTGTTATTTTATACATATAATTTCTTTTTTTCTTTTTATACATAAAATTACCTCAGACCGGGAAGAAAACAAAATTATATGTATAAAATAATAAATCAACGCCGGGACAGGTTTGAGCAGAGATGGACGCTGACTCACAAGAGCGCCAAGGGAGAGCCCACCTTGCGCTTGGCCTATCTCCAGACATCCCACAAGAGCTTAGCACAGTTACCCAGGGTTTGCAGAGGGCGCCCCAGTCGGATTAAGATGCCAGGTGCGTTGTGCTCTTCCCTACATGATCTTGGTCTTGCCTTGAGCATAACGAAACCCTATTTGTGCCCAGCCAAACATAACTGCACAATAAAAACCAGAGTCCCCGAGCTCAATTTCGCCATCCTCAGGCATAAAATCATTTGGGTATTTGAATATTTGTTTTGGGGATGGTAATTTTTTTATTACTGTTAACTGATTAGGGATGAGATTGGGTTCTCTGATTTTTTTTGGCTGAGAAAGAGGCTCTACCTGCATTCATCCCAAGAGGATGAAAAACAAAGAAACAGACCCATAATACGAAGAAGAATAATAGTCAGAGGACATAATTTTTAGGCTTCTTATAGATATTTCGATGTGCCATATGAGAAAATGGATAATTTCCAGGCTCCTTATTTCTTCCCACAGGTTAGCTCGTTGGTTCCAGCTTCATAGAGTCCCAGGTCCCAACATCCAGCATTTGATCAAACTTTAACCACTCTGAGATCTAGATTCAAAATTCTGAACAGGTACTACCTCTCGAGTTTCTTTCTGGTTTACTTCCAGTTTTAAAGCATAAAGTATTGTTATTCTACTCTAAAACTGTAAAGAAGGCATTGTGATTGGAGTTTTAAATGCTAATTAGAGAAATTTGTTTTCTTTTCTTGACGATGGGTGATTTCCTTCCTTTACCATTCCAATAAAAGACTGTCAAAGAATCACAACCCAGTCTAAATCCCAGCCCACAGAGCATCTTTCCTAAAAGGTAAAGGCATCTGGGATCCACAAATATATCTATCGGTATAAAATTTTCCATGAGCACCCATTCTAGGGTTTTGTTGAAGATCTGTATGGAATGTGTCTTCCTGTGTAATTACAAAGTACTAATGCCTGCGTCAAGTAATCTATCGATACATATGTGAAAACTGTTTTTTTTTCTTGCATAGCACACCTCAAGACCTGGGGTATACATCCTTTCTATAGATATAAGAAGGTATGCGTAGGGATCTGTCATTGAGAATGGGCAGATTCACTACAGTGGACGAGAGCTGATGTTAATCGCCCTGCATTCGAATAGAGGAGAGAGAGGGTTCGTGTAACTCTCAGTCCCGGTACCAATGTTTCCATACTTTCCAGCTCTACTGCTGATTACGCGACACTATCACAAACATGATCATCCATCCTGAACTCGAATCCTGTCAATCCCCACGCTGGTGTATTAAGTCACAATAGCGCTGTGTGCTGAGAGTGTGATCGCATGATCCCTCCCTTCACTATCTAGAATGACAGATATCTTAGTTAAGCTGCATACGCCATAACCTTACCCAGCGTTCCAGTCTATTAAAGATACCAATGCTTCCATACTCGTCAACCCGAACACATAGCCATAGCTACTGACTTATGTTGGTTTCAACAATGGTGTTATAAAATATAATCCAAAGACATAAATAAATCTGGAAACCCTCCACTGATTATAAGGTTGAAAAACCCAACAAAATTAGAATAGGATTGATAATCGACAGAGAATGATTGCAATATAATAGCACATTTATTTTTAAAGAGCATGAGAGAGTAGAAATGAAATGGAATAGTGTAATGATATTGCCAAGGGCAAAGTACTTAATAGCAAGTCAAATTAGGTCATACAAGGAAGGGTGGTCAAATTAGGTCATACAAGGAAGGGTGAGTACACAAAGTTGAGGGACCTTTTAGATGCAATGGTACATTGAAACAATAATTCAAGATCCATAAGACATAAATCATCCCAAGCAATGCTGGCCCTCCTAAGCCTAGTCCCAAGCCTTCCAACATGCTTACCAATTAAGATAGTTAAGTGAAACTAGTGCCACCCATTCTTATCTAAAACACTCAGGCCTTATAGTCTACAAAAATGAGCAAGATTTATGTAAAACCTAATTTATGCTTAAAACATGTAAAGCCCATCATTTTATCCACAACTGTGTGCATCAACCTTTTGGGCCTTAAAAAACAAGCAAGGGTGAACATGATTTGGGTGTTAAATGACAAATAAAATCCACCTTGGGGATAAGTATCTTCATTGTGAGATATTGCTCCAAATCCTCATGGTAATTTAGCTATTTTCAATAATGTCTATGCCCTAATATGAATTGAAATCTTTTTTTTTTAATTTATATACCCATAAAGAAATTTACATGCCCAATGGAAACCCAAACCCCAATTTACTCATAAAAACCAAATCAATTTAACAATTTTCGTATGTATTTACAAGCATCTTTGTGAGTCCAAACCAAAATTTACAAATATGCAAAGTTTTGCAATTATATTGCAATGTTGCATAACACATTTACTACATAAATTTTAGATGAAAAAATGTTAAATGTTTATTCTTTAGTGTAAAATTTAAGATCAATTTTAAAATTTAAACTATAAATAGTTTATGTTGTTATTTGTCTTACATTAGTTTTACACTTTTCATTGCTTAGAGATGTCATTATACAAGTACCTAGGAATTGATATTCATCACATGCTCAACTGGAACTATAGCATTGAGAAAAGGATTAACGCAGGGTGGAAAGCTTACTTTGGTCTTGAAAATAACTGTAAAGCTGCAAACCTCGTGATGTGAGATAAAAAGAAGCTCCTCTTTGAAACTCTAGTCACTACTGTTATCTTATATCGGTGTGAGGTTTGGGGTTGCAGCATCTCTAGAGAATCTTGGAGAAAGATCGAGCAAATCCAGAAGCGTTTTATAACTTACAACCTCAAAATAAAAAACAATACACCCTATCCTATTCTCCTTATAGAAGTGGGTCTTTCCCCCATCGAGAGCCTAGCCATGACTAGACTCCTATTGTACAAGAACAAAATCAATATCATGGGATACCATTGACTCCCTAAGTTAGCTTTAAACTCCAGCAAAAATCACCTAAGGCTCAAGCGTGGGTGGTATAAAGATACCATGTCTTGGTTAAATCAGTGGAAGATCGATGAAAATGTTGCATTGCAAAATATTAATAACATTAAAAATATTATTGCTTCTAAGTTTAAAGAAAAATTGTGGTGTGAGAAAGATTTAGAGGCCAAAAGAAAATTAAGATATTATAAGGAGGTCATCAACCCTGCTCTTGAAGATCAAAACTATCTCTCTGTGTTAATCAGTCCTAAGAAAAAAATTAATATAGCTAAGATAAGAACGAACTCACATGAGCTCCACAGCGAAACTGGGCATTGGACAGTCCCTAAAACTCCTTGGGTAGAAAGGATCTGCCACCTTTGTGAGAGTAAGAACATTGAAGATGAAAATCACTTCCTCTTAGAGTGTCGTGCATACACCCACATTAGATCCCAGTTTCATAATCTTTGTTGCAATACCGACATTCCTAGCCTTTTAGCTTGTCAAAATTATAGTAAGCTCCGGACGCTTCTCTCCAAGCTCTTTGAGCATAGAAATATCACTTTAAAACAAACTAGTTAATTTTCTTCTTCAGGGTCCGATAGACCAAATTTTGGTCTCAGGGGACGTTAACCATCATCATCATTATCATTATCACAATGTGTTTATTTTTATAATAATAATTTTTTTGTATTTATGATTGCAGTGGGTACTATGGATCACAATGCAAACAGTTTGAGAGTTATTGGTCATTTGAGAGAAATCAGTTTTTCCTGGAAGGGTGGAGATGAATGTTGCAGCTCCTTGTCGGCATTATAGCTCATCATAGTGGATACCATCAACATATTAAATGATTCTTTGTATAGCATAGCATCGTAAACGGAGAGAAAAAGACAAGAATATTGCATGTCCCCACCCCTCATCCCGACATGGAGAGGACGTGACCAACACCCTACTAGTGTCAAATGGGCGAACTGGCCCCATTAACATAAACATAAAAATTCATTGGGTTAAAAACATACATAGATACATAACAGTTGCATTTATATGGCAGAAGCAAATCAACCATACAAGCATTCCGTGTGTTCATCATAATTTATTAAAATAAATACAAATGCAAAGGTAAGTAAGCAAGACTAAAAGTAAATACTTATCTTATGATTGTACTATCCTGCAACTAGCTATGTCTCTCCAAGGTTCTACCTAATCATAGGCTAGTGTGCTTTTCAAACTCTCACAATCACTACCAACCCTGAGCTGGGAATGATCCCACAAGGAACGAAGGAATAGCAAGCTTACACAGATAGCCAAATACATATCAAAACCCAACCAATCCAAAACTACATTTGGATTTATTTGGGTGCTAGGGAAACAAACCAATAGCATATGGTTTCCTTCGAATTACTCAACCAAGCCAACAATCATACCCAATCATTGATATACCCTCTACCATGTGGGTCTCTTGGACTTACTCAGCCAAGAAAGCACCACCATGCACTTCATAGTAAAAATTTAGTAGCGCAAAACGAAAAGGAAACAAGGGTAAAACAACCCTATGATAGTGATTTCAATTTCCAGAGACGTTTTGTCCCTAATGTGGCCAAAAGAGACTCAACAACACCCAAGAAATCATGGGTCTCTTCTCCCACTCACTCGGCATTTTCGAAATGATTTCCATCATGGAAAGGCAAACTACAGCCAAATCGTGGTGGAGGGAACCCACCCATTGATCATTACAAAACCAAATTTCCAATGTGGGAAAATTAAAGAAAACGGCTTTGCATGTGAGGGAAAACACACAATAAACCAAAAATGGGTTTGCAACGAAGAACAAAGTGGTAAAATTGGGGAAAAACACCCCATGAGTAAAATCCGATCTCAAAAATGTTTGTGGACATTGTAGAGGGTAAAACAACTCGCATCCATTGTGGGTCTCCTTTGCCCATTTACTCCACAACTCCAAAAATAAAAATATGGGTATGGAAAAATAGAGAAACACCAGAAAAACGTGGAGGTAACTAGTCAGCAATCTCTTGCTGCATGAGTGAGCCCAAAACTCCATGAGGATGGCTTAGAGAGAGCTCTCCAAGCTTCCCCTATGTGAGAGAGCCTCAACGTGAAATGGGTGACTTCCAAAATTCGTATTTGGCCTCCATACCTTTCCCATCCCAAGGAAATAACTTCACCAAATTTAGATGATTCGGCATAAAAGATAAAATGGCTAGGTGACCACTATATGAGTTTTCCCTTTGACATTTGGCTTTTCCCCAATTGGCAAAAAGGTTTGGATATTTCCCCCTCCCTATTCCTTGTGAAATCATGCCCCCATTTCTTTAACATTACAATGCATAGCTAGTTGTGGTATTTTTATTTATTTGCATTTTACACGATGTCTCAAACATATTGTTCCTCGCTAGCACATAAACCATCCGTATCAATTTTTAATTGCTGAAACATAAAGCACTAAATCCATGATGGGGCCTTTGGCTTGATCCCCACACCACAATTTAATACAATATTTATATCATATGCAATTTAATAACATGGGGTCAAAAACCGAGGTGTTACATTCCCCTCCCCCTTTAATGGTAGTGTCCTTAGTGCTTTAGAAAAATTGAACGAAATGGATGTGCCAAGAGCATGGCATCCTAGAGCTCCCATGTAGCCTCTTTAGGACAAAAAGTGCTTCCTCTACACCTTTATCTGTCCAATGGAATGATATGGAACTCTTCCAAGTCCTCTCTTGCATCCATCAACTTACACCACATGATCTTTTCTTGGTCATGGAGAATCCTTCTCCTTAGCTTGGAACACTTTCAATGTCTTTGGAAACTAGAAATACCTATTCTCAAGCACCCAAGCAATGAGTCAATTCCCATGTTAATATTCACAAGATTTTCCAAAAGCATAGATGAATCGCATGCACATGTATATTGATATAAAATCAACAAAAAGTTCCCAAGTGAACCAAATACTCATCTACATAAGTAACTTCGTTTAGTTCCATAGGTATTCGACTTGGATTTACACAACCATGGCACTCAAAACCCTTCCCCACCACTCACTTGGGTGTGCATTAAAGGGTAGCCAAATTTCTGCAAGCCTTGGATTAGATAAAAATACCTCTCAACCAAGGTGTGACATCTTCATTCTTGATCCCAACACCTCTTCAGGTGCTTCACTAGCAGTTATGTTCAAGAGCCTACACCTCCTCTAGGTGCTTACCAAGCTAAGGTGCTTCCTTTCTGAACACCACAAAAGATTAATTCACATGTCATATTCATTCCTAGAGGATGCAATTTATAACAAGATTTTCAAAATCATGGAGGCATCATATGCTCATGTATATTAAAGAAAATCAATAACAACAAAAGTTTGATAAGTAAACCAAATAATTATATGTATAACATTTCTCAACCGAGATATGGTCCACCTCGATTCATATCCTAACACCTTCTTGGGTGCTCAATGGAATCTCTAGTTTACAGGCCTAACACCTCTTCTAGTGCTCACCAATGCTGAGGTGCTTCCTTTCCAGGAACCATGACATAACATATTAATTCACAGGTCATATTCATTTCTGCAATATTTTTGAAATCTTAGTTGAATCATTGTGCACATGTGTGATTACAGAAAATCAATCAGGATTTGCCAAGTAATCCAGTACTTATCTGTATAGAATCTCTCAACCGTGATATGGTTAGCCCCATTTCAGAGCCTAACACCTCCTTGGGTGATCAATAATAGCTCTATCTTAAGGGCCCAACACCTCCTCCAAGTGGTTACCAATGCTCATGCGCTTCCTTTCCAAACATCATAATACCTACAAGTTATTCTATTCACGGAGCCCCCACTCTCGTGACATTCCCCTTGTGGTGTGAATGTGTGCAGAAAGAAGTCTAACTAGATGTCTTACACCCTAGGTGTCCCCAGTTATGTATATTAGTGCCTGGCTTGTAGGGGTGGAGAAGCTATGTACCCAAGTACATCCTTCCTCAGGATCCATGTACATCCAATACATATTCGCATCATCTCACCTATGTTACATACAAGGATGCTGTTCATATGAGATGTCATCATAAAAATAAATGCAATCATAGGTTTTCAAACCTATTCGAAAGATATCCCACTGAGAAACTATGTACACCTCGTACATCGTTTCTAGAAGCCATGTACATCCAGCACATATTTTCATCATCTCACATGCATTGCATACATGCATGCAGTTCATATGAGATGTCATCATAAAAATAATTTCAATCACAGGTTTTCAAACCTATTTCCAGCACATCCCTCTGAGAAGCTATGTACACCCAATACATCCTTCCAAGGAGCTATGTACACCCAGTACATCCTCTCGAGGAGATATGTATCCCAAACGCATCCTTCCAAGAAGCTATGTACTCCAATAGCGTACGTTCACCATCTCACCTGTGTTACATACAAGTATGGAATTTACATGAGATGTAATCATAAAATTTTAATCATATATTTTCAAATCTATTTTCATGCATACATGATTTTCCAAATATCAAGTGATCAATAACATTCATCGCCAAAATAAAAATATGAAGTCATAGTTTTGCTTCCTGTAGAAAATTAGATTTTTACAACCATGAGGCCATCCTCATATTGCTTGGCTTTTCCAAGTGGGAGTACTCATCCCTTGCTTACGCATGCTTCCCAAAACCTGGACATCCGCATACAACATGTCATCCTCACACCATTTTAAATCATCCAAACAACTACAGTTAACATTAGCAATGCAACAAAAGCATATCCATGGTTATCATGATTCAAAACCATCACAGGAGATCACAGTATCCCATAAGCATCAGGAGAACTTGGAATTTGAAGTTTTAAAAATTGTTCTTAGTCATAAGATCCTTCTCATGGCACATGGGAACTTCCTGCCATGGGTTCCATTTGGGCACAACCATACTACTCTACTTAGGCCATTCTACCCAAGTCCTCAGAAAGTCCTCATATGTATGTCCATACACATAAGGGCCATTTTCTCATGGAACCGTAAGTTCACATTCATGCCTCCTTAGCCTATACATAGAATCCACTTACCTGGAGAATATCCTTCAGTGAACTTCCTGCAATGTCTTACAATTCCCACAATAGACCTTACATCGGTTAAATTTCTTGGATAAAGGCAATTCATTACAGCCTCAATTTTTTCAAGGGCTACAGATATTGCTTTATCTGAGATAATGTGACAAAAATGATGAATGATATCCCATAGAAGTCACATTTTCTCAAACCTGCATACAAATTATGCTTCCTAAGCAATTTCAAGTTCAGCCTCAAATGTTCGACACATTCTTCCTCATTCTTAGAGAAAATAAGAATGTTATCAAGGAAAAACAAGAACAAACCTTTCCAGATAATTACTAAAAACATTATTCATGGGACACATGAATGTAGTTGGTGCATTTGTGAGACCAAATGATACCACTACAACATCATAAGATCCATACCTTTATCTGAAGGTTGTCTTATGGACGTTTTCATCCTAGAATCTTATCTGATGGTCACCAGACCCTAAGTCAATCTTGGAAAATACCTTTGATCCTCTCACTTGATTAAAGAGGTAATCAATCCCAAGAAAATGATACGTTTTCTTCGCAGTGACTTTGTTCAAATTCCTGTAACCAATACACCACGAGAGTGTATCATCTTTCTCTTTCTCAAACAAAACACACTTGGTATGACATGCTTCTTTTCCCAAATCTCTTGCAGCTGCATCATCATCTCTAGCAATTCTAGTGTACTCACCCTCTAGGGTTTCTTGTACATTGATGCATTCCCAGCACAAGTTCAACTATGAGATCAACATCCCTCTTTGGAGGAAGCCTTGGAAATTCATCAGGAAAACATTCCCGAATTCATGTAACATATGAAATCCCTCCAGTGTAGGATTATCATCCTACACTACCTCTAGAACATGAGCTATGCACATCTTGCAACCTTTCCCACAGAACTTCTTCAGCTGCATTACTGCATTCTTCCTACCAAATATCACCTTTAGAATTCCTTTCACAACACTTGGATCTCCTTCTTCATCCAAGCATGCAAATTTTTTCTTATAACAATCAAGATTTGTTCTATGTGCTTCTAACCAATCCATTCCAATTAGAATGTCATGAGAACCAAGTGGTAGAACATTTAAATCTTCGTAAGTGACCCACCATCCATAACCAATGGACATTCCCTTACCACCTCACTGACCTTTTCCTTAGTTCTAGTGGCTAGTTGAACTAACCATAACCTTCTATGCTTTGGATTATTCAAAGTGCACATCTCATAAGCCCATGAGTGATATAGTCGTGAGTGTATCCAAGGTCAATCAAAACATAAAATAGTTTGCTCATCAATATCACCCTCAATTTCCACCGTAGTTAGTTGATGTTCTTCCTTTGATGATTTAGGAGGTGAGAAGGTTTGAAACCTTTCTTCCTTGGGTCAAGATTCACATCCTTCTTGTGATAATTTCTTGTACTCCCTTCCATCACATGTTGGTAACCTTCTTGAAACAATATAGCCTCTTCCCATGTCATGAAAAATTCTAACCCCTATCTTTCAGCAACACTATTATAAAATAATGCAAGTGTCTTCCCGTGTTCATTTCCATGAGACAATGTCATCTCGTCCTTGAATTCAGAAAAACTTATGGATTTAGTCCATGCCAAGGATACATGGATACTCCCCTGCTTCTCCATTTACCTATGGGGAAACCTTACAAGTTTCAACATATGGTATTCCTACATGTAGACACAATCCATCAATGTTGAAACATTGAATTTCTTATCTCCCATTGATTTTCTTAACAACACATTCTTCTGTCGGTCTGAATCCTCCCAAGATTTGATGAGGCATTAAGCTAGTCCTTATCATGTACCATCTTTTCTAAGATGATGCTATGTTGTTCTTCACAAAAATGACAATATAACCCTGTCACTGGTCCAATTAGGTCTTTGCTTGAAGCATCCACCCTATGCCTCACAACCTACATAGATACACCATCTTCATATGGTGTCCCTTCATTCAGAACAAACATATTTTTGCTTCCATAATTTCTTCTTCCAAGGTAATTCCCTTGATTTTGCTTTATAGAAATTCTCTTGTACATTTATTTTTCTTCCTTCAACTTCTTAGCATATTCAACCAATTTTTTCAAGGGGATGACGAGGGTCAAGGGGGGCTTTCCCACTTGTGTCTTCCACCACTGCAGTGCAAGTCGAGGCTGGAACCCTCATTTTTTTCTATAAATCTTTCATTTTCACACAATCTCGTGCATAAGATCATTGCCATTTTCCACCTTTTTGGTCTCTGTAAATCCCACTAAAAACCAGCAAAAATTGTCCTTTTCAGAGCAACTTAGTTTTTCCACCCGATCGAAAACTCACCAAAGTTTCCCGATATGTCAGCGTGACTCACATTTTCTCTTCCGACGCATCGAAAAAACTCATCATTTCTTTCCTATCGAAAAACTCATCAAACTTTTCCCGTGTATCAACAGAAATTCCCAAGTTCATCTAATGTATCAACAAAACTCATTGTTTCTTTTCGATCACAAAACTCAACAAACGTTTTTGATGTATCGGAAAAAACTTACAGTGTTCACCTGACATGTATCGAAAAAATCATCTTTTCTTTCTGATATGGAGTTTTCGACACTTCGACAATTTTTTTCAAAATTTTTCTTTCTTTCCTTGGCATCAGTAAAACTCATCTAAGATGCATCGGAAAGTCATCCAAGATGCATCAGAAATATCATCCAAGATGCTTCGAAAAAATTATTTGAGATACATAAAAAAAATCCCAAAGCTTTTCGGGCATAACCATACTTAGAATTTTTTTTGAAAAATTTCTTCCCTTTTTCCTGTCGTCGGTTCAACTTTCCAAGTTTTCCCACTAAGTATCAGAAAACCTTATTGAACGTGGCCGATGTATCAGCAAAACTCAATGAGTTTACCCGATTTCTCAACACTTAGAAAAATTTTGAAATCTTCTTCTTTGTTTCCCTTCGTCGGCTCAACATGCCATCGACTCAACTCAGCCAGTTCAATAGACATTGTATTGGCAGCCCTTGGCCAACTAAGATAATATATGAAAATTTCCAACAGTTAGGAAAATTTTGGAAAATTTTTGTATGTCTCACACATTTTTCATGTACTGGTGAGAGGGTAACCTTTCCTTTGTCACTACTCTTCATGGCCCATTGAGGCCCATGCTACAACATGAGCTCTAATAACACACTTTCATGCCCCCACCCATCATCCCGATGATAGAGAAGATGTGACCAACAACCTACTGCTGATCGACCCCATTAACATAAAAAAATGCATTGGGTTAAAAAAATACATAGATGCATAACATTTGCAATTATATAGCGGAAACAAATCAACCATAAAAGCATTCCATATGTTCAACATAATTTATTAAAAGAAATATAGATGCAAAGGTAACTAAACAAGAACACAAGTAAATAATTATCTTGTGATTGTGTTGTCTCTTAACTAGCTACGTTGCTGCAATGATCCACCCAACCGTAGGCTAGTGTGCTCGTCAAAATCTCAGCATCACTGCCACCACCAAGCCAAGCATGATCCCACAATGAACGAAGAAACAACATGCTTACACACATAGCCAAAGACATATAAAAACCTAGCCAATCCAAAACTACATTTCAGTTTCTCGAGCTGCTAGGGAAATAAGCAAATACTGTACGAGTTCCTTGCACTTACTCACCCAAGACAACAATCATACGCAAACATTTATATACCCTCTACCATGGGGGTCTCTTAGACTTAATCATCCAAGAAATCATGAGCATCCATTCATAGTAAAAATACAATTGTTGGGTAAGGACAAAAACTTCCTAGAAGCCCAGAACGAAAAGGAAACAAGGGTAAAACAACTCTCTGATATCAATTTCAATTTCCAGAGACATTTTGGCCCTAACATGGCAAAAATGAACTCAAAAAAACCCAATAAAACATGGGTCTCTTCTCCCACTCACTGGGCATTACCAAAATGATTTCGAGCTTGGAAAACAATGAGTAACTACAACCAAATCATGGGGGAGGGAACCCACCCATTGATCATTACAAAAATGAATTCCTAGCCCAGGAAAATTGAAAAAAATGGCTTCCCATGTGAGGGAAAACACACAGCGAACCATAAACAGGTATGCAACCAAGAACAAACTCATAAAATTGGGGAAAGACACCCTATGAGTAAAATTTGATATCATAAACGTTTACGGGTATTGTAGAGGCTAAAATGACCCCAATCCATGCCCGAATCATGGGTCTCCATTGCCCATTCACTGCACAACTCCAACAACGAAAATATGGGTATGGAAAAATAGATTAACAAAAGGAAAATGTGGGGGTAACTACTCAGCAAGCTCCTACTACGTGAGGGAGCCCAAAACTCCATGGGGATGGGTGAGGGAGAGATCTCCAAGCTTTCCATGCCTGAGAGAGCCTCGACGTGAATAGGAATGGGTGACGAAATGAAAGGCATGGGTGCATAATGGCTTCGGCATGCATTCCCAAGAATTTACTTGCCCCAAAATTCAAAAACACACTTTCCAAAAATGGGTGAATTCCCAAATTCAAATTTGACCTCCATGCATTTCCCATCCCAAGGCAATAACTTCCTTCACCAACTTTAGATGACTAGGCATAAAAGAAACAAAGGGTAGTTGACCACTCTATGGGTTTTTCCTTTGACGTTTGGATTTTCCCCAATTCATCCAAAGGTTTGGATATTTCCCCCTCCCTACTCCTTGTGAAATCATGCCCCCATCTCTTTAGCGTTGCGGCACATAGCTAGTTGTGGTATTTTTATTAATTTGCATTTTACATGATGCCTCAAACATATTGTTTTTGGCTAGCACATAAACCATCGACATCGATTATTAATCGTTGAAACATAAAGCACTAAATTTATGGTGGGGCCTTTTCCTTGAGCTCCACACCACGATTTAATACAATATTTACATCATATGCAATTTAATACCATGGGGTCAAAAAAAGGGTGTTACAAATATGTTTATGGATTGAGATAAAATGAGATTTAGATGATCAAAATAAAAAAAAGACCATATACATACACTATTTGGAGTTCCTTGAACAGATGACATTCTAGAGAGCACTAGACCACATATTTCCATTGAGTGGTGCATTTGTTAACCAATTAGAGACCATTGGATGGACAGATGGTACATGGTTTTTGATATTTCCTTGCATACCAACACAGAAGTATCGTTGTACCTCCTCCATTAACATTATGTAGAGCTTGGGATGGGATAACATGTCAACTATTTTGACATGTTGGGGTTCTAGAGCGCTGGTAGAGGGATGCCCCAAAATCGAACCAATGCTAGGAATAGAGATGTTGATTGACATTTCCTACACCCCCTATCCAGCTACCAAGGCCACACATTCCTCCTACACATGATATCAATACCCAGACACATCACGCATTTCTTATGCTAGCTTAGATGATTTATCGACACACCACAACTATTGACCAAACAAGGCCCTCTTCCTATGGTGACGTACAACCATCAACTTTTGATGGTAGATGACCATTTATTGGTAGGATAGACCAACATATAATGTTCCCCGGATCGAGCCACACATGTGCACAACATGTGGTCAATCCTGTTATGGTCGTGGACCAACACATGGTACCTCTATGTCGACTAGTGGTCAAGTAAGGACATTCTAAAAACTCTATTGTTGTTCAATTTATTTTTTCCATATTGTACACATATTAGAAGATTGTTAATATATGTAATTTTTAATCTTGTAGGACCTTGATTACTCTAAGGGGGGGTGGAAGTGTAGCTGGTGTTGTTGTATCTGATGCTCAAACAACCAACATCGAGGTAATATTTCAGCATGTGTCATTTTGTTCATACATATCATTTTGTTAATACATGTGTTAGTTAATCAATTTGTTAAATGGTCTAATATTTACAATTTGTGAAGTTGCAGGAACCTTATTTTAAACAATATGTGGAAAAAATTTCTTGGCTTCAAACCCTCTTAGATCCAGCTCTAGTCCCTGCTTGGTGCGCAACAAATACCAAGATATTGGCCGAACAAAGCAAGGCCCAGTTGGTAGTAGCAGCAATGTAGATGCACTCTGACCCGAGGTATATTTCTATGGATAACTACGAGAACACAGTTTATGCATTAGGGTGAAGGATTTCAGGTACCTTGGTCTTCTACCAAGGTTCCCAATAAAATCTAATGGGTAGGGTGTTTATAGTTATTACACAAAGTTAAGTTTCACTACAACTCACCCTTAAAGAGCTATTATAACAATAACCCAATGCACCATATGCACAGTCAATGATAACAGTGCAAAAAATACATATAAACTCATTAAAAAGGAAATGCATAAAGACATAATCACACTAACAAATATCTACGCTCAATCACATTCATTAATCACACATTTGACACAGTATCTAATGTGGAAACCCATCCAAGAAAAACCACAAAGGCACTCTTCATCTAGGATGAGAAATATATGTAGCCTTTGGTGTGCGCACTAAGCTTCAGACACTGTTCTAGATCTCTCTTTCTTGTCTAATACATACATCTTCCTCCTCTCATTCTCATTGGCCTTCTGTCAGTATTCTTTATGTACTTGACACTACCAATGATCCACACATTGCCTGGGTTGACTCACTCTCTTCTACACTCATGCACACTCAACTGTAGGTTCTTCATCTCCTCCCTACAATTTCAACACACTAACATACAATACAATGAGACTTGAACTAAATGACTAGATGTTACAGAGAATAACATGACGAGACCCTTTAGAGGATAACCCACATACATCTTGGGTTTATTTTTTTATATATTCTTACAAGTCACTTTCAGCTGAATTCATACAGTTATCCAATGGGATTCTTTTCATATTGTATCGACACATGAAATTAGGAACTAATGACATGACTTACAAATATGCATTCATATTTCTAGCTTTCGCTGACTCTATCCATGCTCGTACCCACAAAATTTCTAAAGTATCGCTCTCTATCTGTTGCACCGCTGCACATCTGCTGACATGGTTAAGTCCGTCAAATCCTCTCCTTCTTCTTTTGTTCCTCACCCATCACAGCCTCTCTTATGTCATGGACTCTCTTCTTCTCCTGTCATAACATCATCTTCCATTCTTTCTTTCCTTATCTCTTTCTTCTTTGTCTTCTTCTATTCTTCTTTTGTCGTATCTTCCTTTCTTGCTACTTCTTCTACCTTTTCTTCCTTCCTTCTGTGGTTTCTTCTGTCACAACTCCTTTTCCTTCTCTCCTTCTTTTGTTCTTCCTTCTTTACTTCTATCTCATATCCTTTTACTTCCTGCAAATTGACACTTTTTCATCCTTGGGAATAATTCTAAATGAATTCTCCCTTTCTTTCCCTAGCCCTAACACGCCCCCAACACTCACATGTGGCTCATCCCAAGCCATAGAAGGTTATCATTCCATATCTTTACTTGTGCTCATATGACCTTGAACATATTGCAATATTTTTATTACTTTCATTGTCTCACGTCACACGTCTTCTTCTGCTTTCTACAAATTTTCAACAAGGTGAGAACTCAGGTGTTTCAATGGTACATGCATTGCTTCTTGTACTTGTTGTTGTAATCTCTAATATACAAGATGAATAATATCAGAAACTATTTTAGCTTCATGTTGCATCCCTTCAACTTTATTTGCATGTCTTTTTTGTTACATGCGCAACACCATTAGTTATTGCTACAATTTCTTCATTATGTCACCTTAGACATCCTTTGTGCTAAGGGTAACTATTTCATATCTATATTCAATCGAGTTACTTATGTCTTAGTTGTGCACAACCCCTCTGCAAATTTCTCTAGTTTGACGTATTCAATTAAAGCTTCCCAAGCCTAAGTGGCTTGGTCAATAGCCTTAACACATAGTGCCTCTCCTTCTTCTATCTTCTTTGTAGCTTATGCTACTACTTTTCTTCATTCCTCCAAGAATTCGGGTGGTGTTCTTGCTCTTATCTACACCTCTAACTTTGCAACTTTCTTTCGAAGGTCTTCTACTATTTTTCCAAGTTGACTGACCTTGGTCTCTTAAAACATTTCCTATGTTATGCCTTCTTCTGCAAAATTTGTACATGCAAGGGCTACAATTTTGTCAATCCTCTGCCTATTTTGTTCATACGTATTTTTCTTCTGCTCAACCTCTACCACTACATGATTCATCTTATTAATACTTCTATTTGCAACTTTTTCTTGTTTAATGAAGGTGCCTTCTGTTAATTTCATTCATGTGACCGCGAGGTTTTGTAGTGCATATACCTTCATCATGTGCATCTGCGAAATAAATATTATTATCATCCCTAAGCTTCTGGAGACATCATTAAATTCTAGGGTTCCTATATCAAGAACTTATCATGACAACTATGTTCTTATCACTAGAACCAGCATTGGTGTTTCAGCTGGTCGCTCTTCAGAAGTTTTAGGTATATCCTACAACTGAGTTATCTGAGGCATACAATCTATTGCAATTATAGCCTCCTCAATAGTTTTACATAAGACTTTAATCAAATGAGTAATAGTACTTGTAATCTCCATTGGTCACGTGTTTAATCTCTGAAAGGTTGTCTCTATGATTTCTGTCAGCACTTTAGTGTACTACATCAAATATTCCCTGTCAATGTTGAATACATTTCCATTTATGTCATCCTTTCTCTTTATATTTTGTCTAGACTTTGCTTGCTCTATATCGACCTCCTTTCCTTTCTTTTCTACATCTTGATATATCAGAATCGAACCTAGCCTTCTCTTAGTCAGATCCTCATCTTCCACATCATTGTGTAGGTCATTTTTAATTGATCTTTCTATTGTGACAATGGTGGTTTTTCAAGTTCTATGTCATCGACTGCTAAGGACACTCCATTCCTTTGGTCATTCATCAACAATGGATTCAAGTTCTTATTTACTTAGTAATAAATGCATCGCCAACCATTGGCATTGCGGGTCTTTTCGTGACTATACCCTAACATAATGTCACCCAATATGAAACTTAATGATTTAAAAGAACTAGATAATAGTGCCCTCACCAAGTCCCATTTTCTTCTGCACCTGATCCCTCATGGACTCTCCATGCATTAAAAAGTTCAATATTAGTATTTTGTTTCCTTTCCTTGTTTTTATGTGTGCATGAGAGATTCTTAGATCTGGCTCCCTTGTAGTGAACTAGTATATCCATGGGTTGATAGTTTGGTGGGTCGACCATACAACAAATGAAATAAAAACTAACATCCATGAATAGTGGAAAGGTTTACCACTTTCCCGTCATAGACATGTGTATTCTAGTAATTCACTGAGAAAAAATTGCGACGAATTCATGTGAGCTCACTCTGCACAAAGTTCGGCTAGTGCAACCGCACCTATAGTACATTGGGTCGGTCATAGTTTGCAAAACATTTACAATATAATACCTTCGTAGAAAAAATAATAGTATATTCATTAATGGATGAGATGAGGAACAATATCTTGGCCCTAACAAAGTCATACTTGTCCTTAACCCTTTCTATCATCACTTTTTCCTAGTCTTTTCATAGATATTGAACTGGTTCTATACCTAATAGTTGGAGACCTTTATCGCTGCAATTAGCTCTACATGCATAGAATATACTTCATCTAGACAAAGAAATCCTCCATGAAATGATACCAACCATTGTTGTACAGATGTATTAACTTCTACGATGTGAGTGAAGTGTGGCATGCATAGCACCAATAACAATCGACACTGTTCTAGTCCTCTCTCCCATGACATTGGGATGAAACACTTCAGGAAGTCTGCTGTAGGCTATACAACTACCATATAATTCTTCATGTCCAAGCATTTTTGTTTCTTGCTGTTGTTTTTATGAAAGGATAGCTTCTACATGTTTAAAAAAATATCCTTCAACACCTTAATTCCTTGTGGCACCACTCGCATGATAAGTGGAGCCCCCAAATTCTTTGGAATCCTCAGCTTTCAGGCATTTGCATGCCTTGGTGGGATGTATGGGGATAAAAAATGTTTGGTTTTAAAGTCTCTATCCTCTCGAGGTACTAGTGATAGTTTTGGTGGTGTTATATCTTCTGCTTTCTAATTCATATTACCTGTGCGCTTTCCCCATGTAGTTTTAGAGATACCCGATAGGTCTACAATTGATTTTATGGATGTCCTAACCGGATGGACTAGAAATTTTTCAACAAACGAAGGATCCTACTATGGTGGCGGGACATATCCCGTTGTATCTTCAATGATTGGTGTGGGTGATGTAGTCACAGCTTCAGACTCAGTAGCTAAACTAGCACTAGAGATAGAAAAAACCATGCTCTAGTCATGGCGGCTTCACTTGTTGACCAATATCCTATCACGTTAGTTCATATTGTGGGTTTTAAAATTATCAAAAATCGAACCAATATATTGTAGGTATTGGGGTGATGAGGGATTTAAGGTGAGGGTGGGTAGGGTGCTTTATAAGGATTGAGGTATAAAAAGGGGTGGGGAGGAGGTTTTAAGTATTTGAAGAGGGTTTCAACAAAAATATTTTGGGTCAATATCTCTCGAAATTAAGGGTATTCTTTAATATCCCACGATCGCACGTTTTATGTGAGAGGTTCACTAAGTGAAGTCCCTATGGCTCTAGTAACCTTCTTCCACTCTTTGAATTTGCTGATAACAATGTCTCTTCTCTCATCCAAATAGAATGAAATCAATTCGACACAAGGTTTATAGCATGCAACCATTTTTCCCCAAGCTCTTCTTCAAATGTGCGAGAAATCAATACAAAAGAATTTATCCTTTTAGCCACATTGGTACATCATCCAAATAATTAAGGAAACTTTTATACACACTACTATTTATTTGGCACATCGAGTGGTAGTTATTGCGTTAAAGACACAGATGGCTAGAAATAACACCGTCAAATTTAATTGTATTTTTCAAATTAATGCCTTGCAACTCTCATATCAGAAATGACTAACATCCAACTGTCATATATACGCTTGTTGTATTTCTCTCAACAATTATGCACTCCTTTTGACCTGTTTTCTTCTCTTCCTCAAATCTCATTTTCTTGCGACACACTGAGTGTCTTCGGCATGAATTTTTGGTCTGTCCCAAACATCGAGTTTGGGAGACTTTGTATATTTAATGCGGCAGACTAGCAATCGAGGAACAAAATTTTTCCTCTTCCTTTTTCTCTTTTTGTTTCTTTTATTTTATGCATCTAATTCACATTTATCATGTTACGACTTCATCCGACTTCCATTCACCAATCCTTGTATCTATATTCCATCTAAGTTTTGCAATTTCAATACTCCTCCATTAGTGATCTTCGTAACGATATACGGTCGTAACCAATGTGCTCTCAACTTTTGTGGATGCTTGAAAAAATTATTGTCATACATAAGAACATGTCCTCCAACCTCAAAGTGCTTCCTCTTGAAGTTTCAATCATGCCATGCTTTTTTCCTTTGTTTTTCAACATTTTGATGAAAGCCTACGACAAAACATTCTTCTTCCACGTGCACAATTTCAAACAATATCTCTTCGACAACATCGGAATCTGTAATCTCTGTGATCACATCAATTCTTTGAATCTAGACAATATACTCCATAGGAATCATAAATTCTTGTCCATACACTGACCAAAATGGAGTTTGTACTGTAATATTCTTACAAGTTGTGCAGTATGATCATAATACAACTCAAATTTTCTTATCCTAGTCATCTCTTTGAACATTGCAAACCTTTTTTAATGCATTCTTTAGAATTTTTTTAAAGACTTCGACAACTCCTTTTTCTTGAGGGTGATAAGGCATTGTCTTTCTATGCTAAATATGGAATTCCTTTATGATTTTTGCAATCAACTGGTTGAAAAAGTGTGTACCTTGGTCACTTAATATCTTATTCCTTAAAAATTACCAAATAAATTGTATAAATCTTAAGTGTAGTAGGAACCACTTCCATGACAAGTGGAGCCCCCAAATTCTTTCGAATTCTCACCTTCGGGGCATCTTCACACCTTGGTGGGATGTATGGGGATAAGAAATGTTTGGTTTCAAATTCTCGATCCTCCTGACGTACTAGTGATGGTGTTTTTGGTGGTTCTATTTCTTTCACTTTCAGCTACGTATTACCTATGCACTTTCCCCATGTAGTTTCAAAGGGACCTTGTAGGTCTACAATTGATTTTATGGATGTACTAACTGGATGGACTCGAACTTTCTCAAAAATGGAGGAGCCTATTGCTATGGTGGGGCATATCCCATTGTATCTTCCATGATTGGTGTAGGTGATGCCATCACAACTTCGGACTCAACAGCTGTGACTAGCACTAGAGATAGAAATAACCATGCTCTACTAACCTTCTTCCACTCTTTGAATTTGCTAACAACAATTTCTCTTCTCTCATCCCAATAGAATGAAATCAATTTGACACGAAGGTTCATAGCATGCAACCATTTTGCCCCTAGTCGTTCTTCAAATGTGTGGGAAATCAATAAAAAATAAATTATCTTTCAGCCACATGGGTACATCATCCAAAATAAAGGAAAATTTTAAATACATTGTTGTTTAAGTGGCACATCAAGTATTAGTTATTTCCATAAATACAGACGTGGCCATAAAGAACGCCGTAAAATTTTGTCATATTTTTCAAATATACGCCCTAAAATTACCATATCGGAAATGAGTAACTTCCAATTGTCATTTCTACTCTTACTATATTTCTCTCAACAACGTCACACTCATTTCGACCTATTTTCTTCCCTTCCTCAAATCTCCTTTTCTTGTGACATGCTATCTAGTCTTTGCCAATTTAATTTGGCAGACTAGAAATCTACGAACAAAATTTTTCCTCTTCCTTTTTGTCTTTTTCTTGATTTTATTTTATGATTCTAAGTCACAATTATCATGGTACGACTTCATTCGACTTCCATTCACCAATACTTGGACCTCTATTCCATCTAAGTTTTGAAATTTCAATGCTCCTCCATCAGTGATCTTTGTAACGATATATAGTCATAACCAATGTGCTCTCAACTTTTGTAGATTCTTGAAAAATTTACTGTCATACATAAGAACAAGTCCTCCAACCTCAAAGTGCTTCCTCTTAATGTGTCGATCATGCCATTATTTTTTCCTTTGTTTTTCAACGTTTTGATGAAAGCTTGCGACAAAACGTTCCTCTTCCATGGGAACAATTTGCAACAATCTTTCTTCGACAACATCGACATATGTAATCTCTATGATCACATCAATTCTTCGAATCAGGACAATATACTCCATAGGAATCATAACTTCTTGTCCATACACCAACCAGAATTGAGTTTGTCCTGTTAGATTCTTAGAAGTTGTGCAATATGCCGATAAAACAAATCAAATTTTCTAATCCTAGTCATCTCTTTGAACTTTGCAAATGTTTGTTAATGCATTCTCTATAATTTTGTTAAAAAATTCGACAACTCCTTTTGCTTGAGGGTGATAAGGAATTGTCTTTCTATGTTGAATATGGAATTCCTTTGTCATTTTTGCAATCAACTAGTTAACAACGTGTGTACCCTGGTCACTTATTCGAATATTTGGGCATCTAAATCATGTCACCGCATTCTCAAATAAGAACTTTGTAGTAGTGCGTAAATCCTTCAATTGCATTGCTTTATCCCATCTCATTGAAATATTTAAGAACATCTCCTGAGTACATATCATGTGGCTTGAAACTCGACTGTCAATATACCTAGTTCTAGAGGTGTATATACTCAACAAGGAATTCTCCCTCTCAATCTATATGTCTATGCTAGTGGTGATATATGCTCTATTTCTTTAAACATGTCGAGCAAAAAGACAAAAATATTTCTCGAATATTGTTATATACTCAATCTCTGCTGAAGTTATAGACTAGTGATTCTTCTTCTTGTTGTTGTTTGGACATTACGAGGTATAGTGTCAAAATCCTTGACAAGAAAAATACTTTACTTTTCTCAAATGCTTCTTATATCCACTGTGTTTTTGTTATTTCTTATCCCCACCCTACTCGGGGCCTTTTTTATACTCTATCTTCCCGTTTGCATCCAAATCCACATTATATTCATCTAGCCTACTGTTGGAAGAGATTCCATACAAAAAACCTCTCTGGGACTCCTCTTGCATGAAATCATCCTATATTTTATCCCATGAAGGAAATTTATCCATGGAAACTATTGCCTCGACAAATATAGCCCAAGGCTTTGCAACCCCATTCATAGTTGTGCACACTAACTCAATGATAGAAACAAACTCCCTAATTGTTCCAACCTCATCTCTCATGTGAGATATCCTAGTAATATAGGAAGTCACTCCCTCTACTCTTTCCATTTTAATACTCTTCAATTATTCCCTTAACACATTTTTCTATTCTCTATTAAACTCTTGTACAAGCTGGTCAAATCATCCTGCATCCTATATGAATGATATTTACCTGATATGTGAGGAATCACATGGTATTTAATTGCTTAATGAACTATCTTTCTATCCCTAACGTCCTTTTTCTCCATGGTAGCAAGTTCTTGTGCATGAGGAGGAGGTGGAACATGAATTGGGTGAGCCTGCGTGTGATTAACCACTTCATTTGACATTTAATATTCCTCAAAGATAAGAACTATCCTAGCCTTCCATGGGTCAAAATTTCAAATACCATCAATCCTATCCTCTAACCTAAATCGTGTAGCCATTTCAATGCAATTTCAATCTTCAACAAGGTGTTTCTCACTTACAAAAGAAGCTAAATAAGAATTTGAAACTTCCAATGCAATAATTTTCCCCCAAGATCTGATACCATGATAATTTTATGGGTATTTTACCACGACAGTTTCAATTTACTTCGTCATTGTTTAATGCCCAACCCAATAGAAATTTCTGTTGTAGATGAATTAATTTCTCATTAAAAAATTTTACATGAAACACTCGAAAAATCACTAATGTAGGAAGCATAAATTTTCTCATCATGTCAGACACAAGAAAAATTTCAGGCATCATATTTTTGGCAAATTTCCAAGGAAAAACCCACAAGGGGAAAACCTGTTTGAGAGAGTAATTTGTATTTATTCAGAATGAAAGGAAGATAAAATTAATAATTTCCAAGTACAAATTATCTCAACGATAAATATGAAGGATTCCTCGAAAAGTATGCACACGATGCATCAAAATGCGATTAATAATTTCCAAGTACAAGTTATCTCAATGATAAATATGAAGGATTCCTCGAAAAGTATGCAAATGATATGTGAAAACGCATGCAACGTGTCTAAATTATGTCTACATTATTAAAGATAGATATTCATAAATATATATTTTGTAACTTATTTCAATTAATAAATAACATAAAAATCAATAATAAACTTTATTATGTATTATCTACCATATGTCCTGAGAGAAATGGCACCATATAAAATTAGAAACAGCCAATATAAAATAGACAGTGAACCATTTTAATAAAATAAATATTGAACCACATAAAAATGTCAATATAATAGATTTCTGAAGTACCAAATCACACAGAAATAAAATATGGCTTCAGAAGTAACAAATCACACTAAATTATGCAACTGTTGTTCAGAAAGAGAGAGGCATTTCATTGTTAATGCGGACATTTAAAATAAAATAAGATACAACTAATAAATAAAAGATACTTTACTAGTATATTCTCTATACACCCATTAACATCAACTTGTGGTGAAACTTGGTTGCTTTCGCTTCTACATCTACAAAAGGAAATGAAATTTCATGAAGAAACTCAAATGAGAAAGCACTAAGCAGTAAGAAGAGAACAATAAGTAGTAACAAAATAAGCAGAGAACTCTAAGTAGTAGATAAATAAATAAATACGAATGGAGTTATAGATTCTGGGGTATTTCTCTTTAAGAAGCTCAGTGGGATGGTGCCATTGGAATCAACAGTATTGCATGACCATGTGTTAAGGGTTCCTTGGAGCGCCATCTTCCTTAGACGGCTATCTTCCTCTTCCTTAGTAGGATGGTCCCCTCTTTTCTTCGAATCAAGAGTTATGGTCCATGATCACACATTGGTGATCCCGTCTTCTCCCATACTAATGCTAGGAAAAGTGCGGCTGCGGTTGCCAAATGTAGGAAGAAGTATGAGTGGCGGCTGTCGTAGTGTCAATAGTAAATCCTAAGCAGAGATTTCTACTAGAATATTGATCCATATCACTTTCTTTAGTTAGTGCGATTAAAGAGTGTTTAAAATAAAAAGGGAATATATAGAAAAGAAGTACTTAGTGTTGCTTAGTCCCAAGATTCAGATAGTCAAAATTGGTTCATTGTATATAGACAGGTAGTTATAAGCTTATTTATCTTCTTTCATTAAAGTTCTCATAGAGTGCAAATGATTGAGGAATGTTTAAAATACAGACGATAAGTTTCCATTTTTTTCTCGCTGGTTTTTACCCATTTATGGCCATGAATCTTCATTGAATTTTAAAATCTTGCAAAAACACTACCATATCTTACATAGTGTCTGTGTTGTGGGGTTTCCTATCAGTTGATTTCATTTATGGATTTAAAATCCCCCAACAAACAACAGAATTAACATCAAAATTACTCATTTTGTGCATTAAATTCAAGATTCCTGTAGAAATCAGCCTAAAAGTCAAAATCTTCCCCTTTTTAGATTGCTCCCTAAAATACAAAGGGAATATATAGCAAATAAGTCTATGGAAAGTGCATTTAATAAAGTTAATGCAAACCACTACTTTATTTTTATAATATTGTTATTGATATCAAAGGAAATGAGATGTTTGAATGAATCAACATATATTTATTATTATTTTAATAAGAATATGCAGAGANAGAAAGGGTTAACCCACATGTTCATGAATAAGTCTATGGAAAATGCATTTAATGAAGTTAATGCAAATAACTATTTGATTTTTGTAATATTGTTATTGATATAAACATAAATGACTTGTTTCATTGAATCAACATATCTTTATTATCTTAATAAAAATGTGCAGAGAGGGTTAACCCATATGTTCATGACACTTGATGGTGTTGATTGTAATGGGTGCGCGCATAATCATTTCTTCCACATGTAATACTATGTGAAAATGTCATGGGTTTATACAACCACTTGTTGGTAGGTCAATTCCACTTCTATGTTAGATAAATTATATACCATAAGTTTCCAAAACCATCGACTCATTGGTAAATTATTATTTTTTAGGAGAGAAAGAAATTTTGGGAGAATAAAAACAAATTAATTATTTACTTAAAGGTAAACTTGAATTTTCAAATAGACTCAACTTGAAGGGTTTCCAAGAAATATAAATGTGAAAAGAAATAGAATCAATATTGTTTTATATTAAGAGAAACATTTAACAAGAAATATGAAGAGAAGTCTTATTTAAGAAAGCAAAAATTGTAACTATGTGTTGATGTGGTTTAAACAAAGTGATTGGTGTCTATTGGTAAGTTGGTTCTTTTTCCTTAGTGGTGGGGTGTATCCAATATGTCGTGCATGTGAATATGAGTAAGAGTATGTTTTTTCTCACAAGGATTTGCATCTTAGTTGATTGGTGTCTTCGCTAGGTTGAGTTATATAAGTATTTGTAATAGTAAGTATACATCTACCAAGATGGTATAAATAAAATTTTTTGTATTTTTTTCTTAAAAGTGTATACACTTATATCTAATGTTTTTTTTTATAACTCATAGATATTATTTGTTATTGTTTTATTGGATTGATTGAATTTAAATAAGTAAAAAGTAATATTGTTAAATTTTGTGATAATATGGAGATTCTTGAACTTTAAAAATTCCATCAACTAATTTCAACACATATGGATCACATAAATCAGACACAAATGAATCTCATAAATAAATCAACGGCATATGAATAAGGACAAGAAGAAGGACAAGAAACCCAAGAAGACCAAAAGAGATATTTAAAATGTTTGATCTAATACTTGTGATGAAAAGGGACACTTGGAAAGATATTGTCCCATCCAGAAAACGAGATACCATGCTAATGTTGGATAAGATGATGAAACAACAAACAAAATATTCAAATGAGAGAAGGTTGATTCACATGAAGAGTATGTGCTAATCTCAACACTTACTCACACTATCACACACAGATGCAATGATTGGCTCGTGGATAGTGGAGTTTCCAAACACATGACTGGATACAAGGAATCATTCGTTAATATGTCTGAACATGAGTCACCTCAGAAGGTGAAACCTGGTGATGATTATCAATACCCCACAAAAGGGAGTGTCAAATCTCTATACAAGATTGACTCTGGTAAATCCTTAAAGATGAAGGATGTGCTATATGTTCTAGGATTGAGGAAGAATCTTTTCTCCATATCTGCATTAGATGCAAAGGGAATTATTGTTTCATTTGTTGATGGCCAAGTGCTAATGTGTCCCATAGGAAATACAATAGAGGATGGAACAGTGATTGGAGAAGAAAATGGAGGCATGTAAAAGTTGAAGGGATAGTCTAAACAAGCATTGGTTCATGAGTTAAGAGAACCAATTGAACTATTGATAAAAAAGCTTGCACATGTGCACTAATAGAGCACTACCAATGGAAAGAAAATGAGTCTTAGGACCACTATAGATCTAGAAAAATCATGAAGGAATTTGAAAAAGATGTGGAAAATGAAATAATGCAAAGAAGACTTTTGCTAGCAGTGAGCGAAAGGTTAAAGGAATATTGGAGATGGTACACTCATATGTATGTGGACCCATATCTTCTAGCTCAGTAAGCTGGTATTTGTACTATGTTTCCTTTATATCTGATTTCTCACATAACACTTGCCTTCTATTTCTTGAAAGAGAAAAGTGAAGCTTTCAACAAGTTCAAGGAACATAAAGCATTGGTGGAGAGCTAGAAAGATAGGAAGATCAAGATTCTACAGTAAGATAATGGCGAAGAGATCACTTCAAAAGAATTCAAGGAACTATAATGAGAATCTCAGATTAAGAGGGTGTTGAGCACTCAATACAATCATCAGCACAATGGGGTTTTAGAATGAAATAACCAAGCCATAATGGGAGCAATGATTGCAATGTTACTTGGCAAGGCTCTTCCTATACACCTTTGGGCGGAGGAGGCAAGAAAAATTGTGTATGTATAATGTATTGTTCATTGATTACTTGAAAATAAGAGTCCTGAAGAGGATTTCTCATGAGTGAAGTGAGAAATAAGAAATCTAAGAGTATTTGGTTTCAAGGTGTACATACATGTCCCAAAGGAGAAAAGGACCATGTTCAATGGTTCTCGGACGAAGCATGTCTTCATAGGGTATAGTGATACGTCAAAGGCCTACCAAATCTACTTCTGAGGATTCAAGAAGATCGAGATGAGTAGATATGTAACATTTGATGAAGAATCGACATACTTCATATCTAGGAGGACTCCTATCCACGAGGTCGAGGAACCTGAATAAACAAGAATTCGAGACATGGAAATTAGAGAAGAAACTCTAGAAAACCCAAAATATCATGACATGACTAAAGAAATTGTAGAAACTACCTTAGATTTGGACTCCCACAAGAGGAAACCAACATGGGAACGAGAGATCATATGCGAAGATGAAAGTTGTGATGCTCTAGAAGGAATACATAGAGACAGAAAGAGGGAAAATCCCTATAATAGCTATCTATCCCTCTTGTGTGACATCATTGAAAGAGAACCTTCAACCTATGAAGATCATAGATAAAATAAAGAATGAAAGGATGTGATGATCGAGGAATATTACTGGATATGAAGAATGCTATATGGGAGGTTGTTCCAAGACTGGAGAAGAAGTCTATTGTGACTTCAAAGTGGATCTACAAAATCAAACATGATGAAGATGGTAGCATCAAGAAACATGAGGCAAGGTTTGTAGCATGAGGATTATCACATAGAAAAGGAATAGACTATGAAGAGACATTTGTACCCATGGAAAGGTACACTTCCATAAGGATCATACTAACTTTGGAAGCGGCTATGAAATGGAAAGTACACTAGATGGATGTCAAGAAATATTTCTTGAATGATGTTTTCGAGGAAGTGTACATGGAATTTCCACTGGGATTCAAGACACATAAAATGAATACCGATGTGTGAAAATTAAAGAAGGGATTGTATGGATTAAAACAAGCACTATGCACATGGTATGATAGGATGGATAGCTTCTTAATGAGCTTGGGATTTACCAAGAGTAAATCAGATTCAAATATCTACTTCAAGGTGGAAGACAGAATATGAGTGATACTCCTACTATATGTCGATGACTTATTTCTAACACACGATGAGAAAATAATTATAGATTAAAGGAGGATACTTGCTAAAGAGTTCGACATGAAATACCTAGGTAATACAGGTAGGAAATTTAATGTATGCATCTGGAAATTTGAGCTAATACAAATTTATGACATAAATTTAAGATGAATAAATTTTTAATGTTTATTCTTTAGTATAATATTTAAGATCAATTTTAAAATTTAAATTATAAATAGTTTATGTTGTTATTTGTCATAAATTTGTTTTACGCTTTTCATTTCTTAGAGATGCCATTATAATGTGTGTTTATTTTTATAATGATATTTTATTTGTATTCATGATTGTAGTGGCTACTATGGACCAGAATGCAAATATTTTGAGAGTTATTGGTCATTTGAGAGACATCGGTTCTCCTTGGAGGGGTGGAGATGAATGGTGTCTCTCCTTGTTAGCATAATTGCTGACCTTAGCAAATAGCATCAACAGATTAAACGATGCTTTGTATAGCATAGCATCATATAGGGAGAAAAAAATACAAGAATATGATCATGGATTGAGCTATAAAGAGATTAAAAATATCAAAATATCAAAAGAGCATATATATACACTATTTAGAGTGCCTCGAGTACATTCCAGAGAGCAATAGACCACATATTTCCAGTGACCACATATTTCCATTGAGTGGTGCATCTCTTAACCAATTAGAGACCATTGGATGGAAAGATCGTAAATGGTTTTTTATATAATTACCTTCCACGGTAACAAGAAAGTACCATTGTAATTCCACTATAAACTTTATATGGAGTTTGTGATGCGATAAAATGTCAACTATTTTGACATGTTTGGATACAGAAAGCTATCCAAGCTTGTAAAGCAAGGTGTCTTTCAGGAACAGGTCAGTATTGGACAACTTGTTGGTCTCAAGTTGTATATAGATTGTAGAAAAATCATAGTCTACCAAATACAATTGCGGCCAAGTATTGGTGTCATAACTATGCATACTCATCAATGTAGATAGTAGATTAATGGGTGGTCTGCTAAGAAAATCGGTTGCGGCATTGAATTTTCCTCTATGCTACTTAATTTCCAACTGAAATTGTTGTAGGTAATTAATCAACTTGAGTTGTCGAGTCATGTGTAGTTTCAACTGGTATGGAGTGAACTGAAAAGGTTTATGGTCCATGAGTATGACCGTTTCCTTGCAAAGAATTTACTGTCTCCATTGCTTAAGATCTTGTACAATGGCATACAGTTCTTTTTCATACGTTGAGTACCTTCTAACAGTGTCGCTGAAAGTCTCATAATGAAACATGACTAGGAGACATGACTGAGTGATTGCTGCACCAAGGGCATAGTCTGATGCATCTGTCTCAATCTCAAAGGGTTGATGCAAATCAGTTAACACAAGTACTCATGTAGTACAAAGCTTGTTTTTTATTTGTTCAAAAGCTTGTTGTTGTGTTGATGTCCACTTGAAGACAATTTTCCCATTTCCTTTCCTGAACTAATTCAAAGGACATGTGATGTGGCTGAAGCCAAGCATGAATCATCGATAGAAATTCATGAAACCAACAAAACTTCTTTGTTCATGAATGTTTTGAGGAATGGGCCAATATTTGAGGATATGTACATTTTCTGGGTCGACATGAATTCCTGCAGATTCAATTAAATACCCAAAGTATTTGATACTAGTCATCATAAATGAGCATTTTTTCCATGTTCATATATAGTTGATGTTGCTGGAGAGTGTCAAAAAATTTCCGAAGTTGTTTGAGATGTTATTCCCATGATCAACTAAAAATCAAGATATTGTCGAGATAAAAAATGACAAATTTACAAACAAAAGGTCATAGAAGGTCATCCATATATCTCATGAAGGTTGCAGGTGCATTGGTTAAGCCCAAAGGCATGACTAAGCATTCAAACAATCCTTCCTTGGTATTGAAATTCATTTTCCATACATCGGTGGACTCGATTGAAATCTGGTGGTATCCCGACTTGAGGTTGATTTTCGTAAAGAAATTAGCACCTTTCATATTTTCAATGAATTCATTAATCAGTGGAAGAGGGTATGTGTTCTTCACTAAAATTTTGTTGAGATCCCAATAGTTGATGCACATGTGCTAAGTCCCATATTTCTTTGGAACTGGCACAACTAGACTTCCATAAGGAGAGGAGTTGGGGCAGATATGATCCTTGTCAATCAAATCCTAGATTTCCCTCCAAATCTCTTCATTTTGAAGAATGGATCTTCTGTAAACAGATGCGTTAAGTAATGAATAACCAGGAACAATTTCAATGGAGTATTTTACCTCACGATGCATAGGTACTCCATCAAGTGCTTGAAATATGTTCTAGTATTCTTCAAGAATGTTGTCGATCTATTGTTGTCAAGATCTGCGATGGTCGGTGAGTTGACTCATTACTGCACTATTCATTGAATGTTGAGGATTTATCATGATTGATGCAAACTTTTGAGCATGATTGATAAGAATATTTATTTGTTTGGAATATATCATAGCAACCGTTGATATGGGTTGTCGCTCTGGTATGCCATACAATTGATTTCGGATTTTCACAATCACTTTTTTGAGGCCATGATTGATATATGCCTTATCGATCCCATAGGTAAGGTTTTTTGAAAATGGAGTCGGCTACAGAAAGTGGTTCCATATCACAGAGTACTTCATGTTCAAACTGATTAGTGAAGTAGGTGAGTTTTCATTGGTGGGTGATCTTTAGTTCCTTCCCATCCTTCATCCAAATGGCATTGTAAGGCTGAGGATGTGGAGTGGTGACAAGACCTAATTTCTTCACAAGATCTTTAGAAACGAAGTTATTCACGCTACCATTATCCACAATTAGTTATAATGGATATTTATGAACCCATTTGTGTGTATGGAATAGGCACTGTCATTGCTCCTCATCGAGGATGGTCAAGGTTATTGGAGTGGCTGAGTTCGAAGCTAAGAAGGTTGATGCATCTGGATACAATTTTACCAGGGTTCTATCAGACAAGTCAGATGTCAACAATTTTTCCAAAAACGTCTTCCTAGATTTGAATTCTGATGTATCCTACCATGCTGAAGTGTTGTAACCACACCATTTCCCAGTAGGAATTTCTTTGTTGATATCCCTCTTCTTTTTCTCAAAGTTCTTATTTTGAAGATTATGATTTGGTGAAGTCGGATAATAAAAATTCTTGAACTTGTCAAAGTCGACTTGTGACTTGTTAGATGCTCGACCTACCTCCTTTTCCACAAAACGTACTTTTCCTTTTTGTTCAGTATCAAGATTAATCGATTAACTAAATGCATCCACAAGTGTACTAATAGTTAGAAACTCCATGTCTTCTTGAATGTAAGGGGATAAGCCATTGAGGTACATCAGGACAAGCAATTTCTCTTCTTCTTTGATTGCAAGTCTATCCATGAGTTTATAGAAATTGTCACGATAAATTTGTATGGACTTGTCTTTATATTACCTTAGTTGTTGCCACTTCTTACACTATTGTTCAAGATACTTGGGCAGGTAGAACTCCTTTCAGACATATTCAACAAATTTTAACCATGTTTCGATGGGGTCCTCTTCTTTTTCCATCTTTGTCAATAGTTTCTCCCACAAGAAGCGTACGTAGGTTGACATATTTAAGGATGTAATGGTGATATTTTCTTCTTCGGACTGTTGATTCACTGAAAAATAAGATTCCAGTTGTTGTAGCCAATTATCAACGGATTTCACATGAATATTTCCATCAAGGTTCAGTATGTCCATATTGATTTGCACTTTCAAGGGGCTGATTTTTATGTAGTGAGGTCGCGTCAACGATTCCTCGAAGTTTGCAATGACTCTCATGATAATCTCATAGAACTGGGAGAAAATTTTGGTTCACCAATGAGTGATTTATTTTTCTATAAGTTGTTCTATCACATCAGTTGTATGTCTATTGTATGCTTCTTCGACCATATTTTCTGAATTTGAAGGAAGTTTCTGCTTGTTTTGCTGAGTTTTTTGAAGAGAGTGTCTGCTTGGATCAAAGAATGGAGGAATTTTTAAAGTATGTGCATATGGAAAGAATGCGAAGAAGACATTTTCAAATAGTGAGAGAATGAATAAAGGAATACTGGAGATACTACATTCGAATGTATGTGGACCTATGTCTTCTAGCTTATTAAGTGGGTATGTGTACTATGTTTTGTTTATGGATGATTTCTCATGTAAGACTTGGATATACTTTTTGAAAGGGTAAAATGAATTTTTTAGTAACTTCAAGGAACATAAATCCTTGGTTGAGAATGAGACTGTTAAGAAGATCAAGATTCTATGGTCAGATAATGGCGTAGAATTCACATCAGAAGAATTCAAGGAACTATGGAGAGAGTCTGAGATTAAGAGGGATTTGAGTACTCCATACAATCCTCAGAACAATGGGTTTGTGGAATGAAAGAACCAAACCATCATGGAAGAAGCAAGGGAAATGCTGCATGACCAAAATATTCCTATGGACCTTTGGCTAGAGGAAATAAGAACAATTGTGTGTGTACATAGCCATACTCCTCATCTAGTATTTGAAAATACAACTTCTAAAGAGGATTTTTCAGGATAGAATCCAGAAGTCATGCATCTAAGAATATTTGGTTTCCAGGGTTACATACATATCGCAAAGGAGAAACAGACCAAGATCAATCCTTCTGGGAGGAAGGGTATATTCGTAGCATATAGTGATACATAAAAGTCATACTAAATATACTTCATAGGATTCAAGAACATCGACATCAGTAAGAGATGTAACCTTTCATGAAGACTCATCATACTTTAGATATATGAGGACACCTATCGAGGAGGTTGGGGAACTTGAAGGGACAAGAGTCCAAGATATGGAAATTAGAGAAGCAATTCCAGAATACCTTGAAGATCATGACATGATGGAACCTCAAGAACCAGTAAACACAATCCTTCAAAAGGAATCCCGCAAGAGGAAACCAACATGGGAATGAGAAGACTGCAGAAGAAGTCTATCGTGACTTCAAAGTGGATCTATAAGATAAAGCATGATGCATATGGAATCATATAGAAATACAAGGAAAATTTCATAGAAAAATGCTTCTCATTGAAAGAAGGCATAGAGTACAAAGAGACATTCGCACATGTGCTGAGGTACACTTCCATTAGGACCACAATTTCTATTAACAAAGTTCTAAAATGGGAAATACACCAGATGGATCTCAAAACATATTTCTTGAATCGTGTAGTCATGGAGGAACTAACCATGGATCAACAACTAGGATTCTATACACATGATAGGAATACCCATGTGTGAAAATTGAAGAAGGGCTTGCATGGACTGAAACAAGCATCAAGGACATGGTACAACATGATGGATAACTTCCTCATGACCTTGCACTTTACCAAGAGTAAATCATATTCCAACCTCTACTTAAGGTGGAAGACGGAAGACCCATGATACTCCTTCTATATGTCAATTACTTTTTTCTAACGGGTGTTGAGGAACTCATTAAAGATACAATGAGCGGACATTCTATAGAGTTTGATATGAAATAAATATGTATTATGCACTACTTCTTAGCCGTAGAGGTGGGGTAGAGTGCATATGGGATTTCCTTAGTCAAGGAAAGTAAGCAGTGGAGATTCTGAAGAGATTCGGAATGTTGGACTGCAAAAAAATATCCACACCTATGGATTCTAACTTGAAGCTTCTGAGTGATGTTTCATATGAATTGGTTGATGCCACGATGTACCACCAGATTATTGGATCATTGATTTTTCTAATGAATACAAGACCATACATTTTATTTGTGGTGAAAAACTTGAGCCAGTGCCTCACAAATATGAGACATGTTCACCTGATAGCTGCAAAGCATGTTCTTAGGTACCTAAAAGGTACAATGGAATATGGGCTCAAATATGATGTGAATCAAAAGATTAACTTACACTGTTATGTTGATTCATACTAGGCAGGTAGCACCGCTGACACGAAGAGAAACTCAGGTTGCCACTTCAATTCAAGATCTGACATGATATCTAGTTTCAAGAGGAAGTGCTCATGTGTGTCACAAAGTACAACAGAAGCAAAGTATGTTTCCTCTTACTAGTTAGTTGCGAGGCATTGTGGCTTGGAAAGTTACTATGTGACTTATTTAATCTCCAGCTAGATGTGACTTATATGTTATATGACGATCAGAGTTTTGTGAAGGTGTCAAAAAACCTAGTTTTCCATGACACGTTGAACCACATCAAGATCAAGTTCCACTATATCATGGATATCGTCCAGAGAGGAGCAGTGAAGCTCCAGTACATGGAAACATAGGATCACATAGCCGATGCGTTGATTAGTCCTCTAGTGAGAGTGAAGTTTGAGTACTTTAGATAAAGACTTGTTCTGATACATATCGAGTGATGTGTTCTACCATAGCTAGAGAAACACGTTGTTTGAG
>LPNX011002867.1:698962-748962 GCA_001517045.1 Pseudotsuga menziesii | reverse complement strand
CACATATACATTGTATTCAACATTTAGATATATTGTAGATAAATTTTAAAGTATCTAAGTAAACATCATCATCCTTCAACAATATCATCATTCATGTGTAAGTAAACATCATCGTCCTTCAACAATATAATATCTATTATGTGATAATTCCCTTTAAACATTGGGATTTTGTAGGGAAAAGCATGCAAGATATTTAAGAAATTAGTAATTAAGGAAATAGGAAAGCCTTAGCCGTGCACCCACCTCATTAATTATACTTAACAGTATCGCATGGGCGATTTTCCCTCACAAATCGCGTGCGTGATTTGCCTTTATATACCCTATGCGCATTTTTTGACTGTTAAAAAAAACATAGAATTATCTTTGTCCGAGAGCAACTCCAATTAGCGCGCATTTTTTTTTCACCAGCACGAGTTTTTCCATAATACTCACAATCTACACATTCTACAACATTCCTTTTGTTATGCAGGTGCAACATTGAAGACATCTTTCATGGTTGAGGAGCACACATGATAAGATATCAAGCTTCAATGTCATTTCATGGTGATGGTGGATATAACTTTCATTTGCTTATTATTCAAAAGAAGCAAAGGTAAATTTTCCCATTCATTATTGTTTTGATGGGAAACAATTGAGAAGGAAGATTGAAACACATTGACGGATCAATAGTTATAAAGCAAGTTAAAGGTTTGGAAGCTTGTAATTGAGGAGCAACAAAAACAAACTATATTGACATTGATCATTGTGGTGATGGGGAATGTACGTAACCGAGGAAGAAAATCAGCAAGGAAGAAGAGACCTCAAGAAGTCATCGAAGAAGAGAAAGAAAAGAAAAGAATAGACATGATGAATCGGAGGCTTTCTTTGGAAACTAATCCAAATCAAATTATAGAGGATACAACAGTTCATCCTATTAATCTAGTACAAGAAAAAAGGAAGCATTCACTAGAGGGACCTTCAATTTCCACAATAGTTGTTGAACAAGCACCCCATGGAAGTATTCAAGAAGCAAAACGTAGGTGCTCATTAGGGGATGTTTCAAATCCCACATCAAGTCAAAGTGATAAGTTACCATCTCAAGATGAAGCTCACGAAGAGGTAGTGTACATAAAGCCTACTATTGAAGAGGCAGTGTACATCATCATCATCATCATCATCATCATCATCATCATCATCATCATCATCATCACCATCAACATCATCAACATCATCCTCATCCTCATCATCACCATCAACATCATCACCATCAACATCATGAACATCATCATCATCATCATCATCATCATCAACATCCTCATCATCATCACCATCAACATCATGAACATAATCATCATTCATCATTATGAGTAATAGGGTTCTTTCATTCCTTCAACAATATAATATCTATTATGTGATAATTCCCTTTATACAATGGCATTTTGTAGGGAAAAGCATGCAACATGTGTAAGTAAACACAAAGTATATGTGGGTGGAAGTAATATTTTTCCTTTTCCCAGTACCCTAAAGAAAAATCTCGAGAGTGTAACCCTTAACCTAATAAGTTCTATAATATGCATGGTGTAGGTTTATATCTATAAACAAGAGCTATATTAAAGCAAAACCAATGTTTTTAACTCAAAATTTAAATTATACTCTTGATGCAACATGTTAACCCTAGTACATGTGTATATTTTTTTCGAGATGCCACTTGGCATGCATGGACTGTAACGCACCATATTTTTACTTAGGCATGTTTATCAGCCAGACTTGCTAGGGTTTCGCTCAATAGGGGACAATGCAATCACGCTGATGAGGGCCAAAGCTGGAAAGCCACGGATGGTGGAGATGTAGTTGGCATTGCCATATTTCCCATGCCCAAACACACTAGCAGGAGTTGACAGAATTCAAAATTGCCGCTCCGTGACGTTTTTTGCACACCGGGCCCAAGTCTAGCAGGCGTCCCTGAAGAGTATCTGGAGGTGAGCTGCAACTCACCATAGATCGATGCTCGGGCCTCCGATCAATGAACTGTCGATTCCGTTGGATTTGTGACATGGGATTTTAGCTGGGGGGGGCCTCTCCCTCCTGTCCATTGCTCGGTGACCTCCGTCTACGGTCATTTCTGGAGCTAGGGTTTCGCTCAGTAGGGGACAATGCAGTCACACCAACGAGGGCCAAAGCTGGAAATCCACAGATGGTGGGGATGCGGTTGGCATTGCCATATTTCCCATGCCCAAACACACTAGCAGGAGTTGACAGAATTCAAAATTTCCGCTCCATGAGGTTTTTTTGCGCACCGGGCCCAAGTCCACCAGGTGTCCCTGAATGGTATCTGGAGGTGACCTGCAACTCACCATAGATCGATGGTCAGGCCTCCGATCGACGAACTGTCGATTCCGTTGGATTCGTGACGTGGGCTTTTAGCTAGGGGCGGGGCTCTCACTCTTGTCCATTGCCTGGTGACCTCCGTCTATGGTGGTTTCTGAAGCTAGGGTTTCGCTCAGTAGGGGACAATGCAGTCATGCCAACTAGGGCCAAAGCTAGAAAGCCATGGATGGTGGGGATGTGGTTGGCATTACCATATTTCCCATTCCCAAACACAATAGCAGGAGTTGACAAATTTCAAAATTTCCACTTCGTGAGGTTTTTTGCGCACCGGGCCCAAGTCCACTAGGTGTCCCTGAACGGTATCTGGAGGTGACCTATAACTCGCCATAGATCGACGCTCTAGCCTCCGATCAACGAACCGTCGATTCTGTTGGATTCGTGACGTGGGATTTTAGCTAGGGGGGGGACTCTCACTCTTGTCCATTGCCCGATGAGCTCCGTCTATGGTAGTTTCTGAAGCTAGGGTTTTGTTCAATAGGGGACAATGCAGTCAGGCCAACGAGGGCCAAAGCTGGAAATCCATGGATGGTGGGGATGCGGTTGGCATTGCCATATTTCCCATTCCCAAACACACTAGCAAGAGTTGATAGAATTCAAAATTTCCGCTCCGTGAGGTTTTTTGTCCACTGGGCCCAAGTCCACCAGGTGTCCCTGAATGGTATCTGGAGGTGACTAGAACAAATTGTTGGACATGCAGGACCACCTACAACAGAGAAAAGAATAATACGTTTTAGAGCTACAACTCTATAGATATCATGGAGGCATAATAAGAAAATTGCTCATATTTCATTAAACCCAGAAAACTACTACATGCATTCTCCAAATGGACTCCTACATCCTAAATAATACACAATATCCTAATTATCAATATACTTTGCTTCAAGAAGTTTCTCACATTAAAACTACTTGCACTTCATGCAATACCAAACATATACTAACTCCTATACAACTACCATTTGTACGATGAAAGAGGAAGAAATTAATTCTTCCTACAATCCCCCTTAAATTCTACCTTATACATTTCATGACTAGTTATGCATAAAATTATGTCTTTGAAAGATGCCAACTAACTGGTCTCGAGATTTACAAAATTGTAAACATATTTCTCTAAATTGCTTACAAGCTCTCGAATAAAATGATATATGGTATCAATGAGTTTTATTTTATGATGGAATACATCATTTTTGTACAAATAAATGGCTATGTTGTTATCACAAAACACATGAGGTGCTTCATTTTGTCCATGCTAGAGATCTACTGAAATCCTCCTTAGCCATATAGCAAGACACACTAGTGATGTTGCTGCCACATAATGTTCCTTCTTTCTCCGACACTAATTTACTAAATGCCCATATATTTTACAATAATAACATTGAACTTTTGATTTGTCATACCTCCTCTTTGGTTGGTAACCTATGCCTCCCCCCATTACATTTCTACAGCATTCTTGTGGCTTCTCCTTTTGTTCCATGCTCGGTTTATTGTCTCTCTATGTATTGTTCATGTTAAATCTTCCCCTGTCTCTATTATTTGTTCCACTTCCTTTGATGATAATTGCTTGTGTACGGAATGTTCAAGAGTATATTTTTCCAAATAAATTATTGATTCATGAGACAGTAAGGATCCCATGAACTCTTCTCTTGATAGATGTGATAGTCCTTTGCATTCTTCAATGGCTATACTACAATGACAAGTTTCTTAGGAAGGATTCTTAACCTATTTCATAGCCTTCTGGTTAGTCAAATATTCTCTAATAATTCTTAGCTAGTTGACGAGTTCCATTACCCTTTCCATAAATTGATTTGTTGTCTTATAATCCTTCATTTTCAAATTTTCAAATTCTATTTTAAGAGTCTATAACTGAACATGTTTCACTTTATTAGTGCCTTGATATGCCATTTCCAAAATTTGCCAAGTTTCTTATGTTGATTTAGCAGTTCTAATTTTTAGAATATTAAATCGTCAATGCCTTGTTGGGTTAACCACAACACACTATTTTAATTATTTGTTTTTTCATTTAATTGGCTTCTTTGTGCACTGGCCATCCCTTGTATTGTTTCCTGATCTCATTATATATATCTCATTTCTATTGGTTCTCGTCATTCTTGAGATATTAGGAACGATCTCATATGAATAAACCAAAATTAATCATTTTTCTCTATTTAAATTGGTCATTGATCTTCACCCAAACCGATGTTAGAGACCATTCAAACAAATGCAATGAGTTGGATGCCTTATAACTATTTTTTATAGTCGAAAAATGGACTTAATTGTCCTCTCGAAACTTAAGGATCCTTTTAGTTTTGAATTGGAAGCTTTCCCTTTTGTTTGTTTTCGAGACAACATGCCTCCTTTGACCTATATTCATTATGTTCATTGAGGTCACTAGAGTTTTTTATCAACGAAAATGAAGAATTGGGAATTGCCACAGGTCAATAATTAGGAAACCCTAGATAATGGATATGTTCCTTCTGAGTGGCTTTGTTGGGATATTCTATCCATTAATTCATCATGTTTATGAGATGAATGGAATTTATCTTTTGTCACGTGTTGGATGTGGAGAAATTATCAGCTTCAAATTGGAAGTGGGAATCAATAGTTGAAGCATTTTACACCCTTTTTATATGCCAATATTGAAAGTGTTGAGTTTACGTTGGTGTCTGTACCGCTATCTTAATTCCCTCTGATTTATTATTGATTTTTGGCCACATGAGACCTTGGTCATTTCTTTTTCTTTAACGCAAACATATATTGATAATTGATTTTTGGTCACATGAGACCTTAGCCATTTTGGTCATTTCTATGAATCTGACATGTCTTGCCATGATACTTGTTCGACGACCATTCGCTCCTATACTAGTTGGATTGGGTCTATGGGAGGGTTTAGGTTTAGCTACTAGTATGAAATTGATGAAGGGTTCTTGTTATATCACATGGAAACACTTGATTATGTTAGTGTCATGTTTAGCTTGATTATGCAACTATCATGTTTTGGTGTATTTGTTGTACCAATTGGAGAAGTCCACAGATCGATGCTCGGGCCTCCGATCGACGAATCGTTGATTCCTTTGGATTCATGACGTGGGATTTTAGCTAGGGGGCGACCTCTCCCTTCTGTCCATTTCCTGGTGACCTCCGTCTACAGTGGTTTCTGAAGCTAGGGTTTCGCTTTGTAGGGACAATGCAGTCACGCCAACAAGGGCCAAAGCTGGAAAGCCATGGATGGTGGGGATGTGGTTGGCATTGCCATATTTCCCATGCCCAAACACACTAGCAGGAGTTGACAGAATTGAAAATTTCTGCTCCGTGAGGTTTTTTGCGCACCAGGCCCAAGTCCACCAAGTGTCCCTGAACGGTATCTAGAGGTGACCTACAACTCACCATAGATCGATGCTCGGGCCTTCGATATGAACTGTCAATCCCTTTGGATTCTTGACATGGGATTTTATCTAGGGGGGGGGGGCTCTCCCTCCTGTCCATTTTCGGGTGACCTCCTTCTACGGTGGTTTCTGAAGCTAGGGTTTCTCTTAGTAGGGGACAATGCAGTCATGCCAACGAGGGAAAAAGATGGAAAGCCATGGATGGTGGGGATGCAGTTGGCATTGCCATATTTCCCATGCCCAAACACACTAGCAGGAGTTGACAAAATTAAAAATTTTCGCTCTATGAGGTTTTTTGTGCACCGGGCCCAAGTCCACAAGGTGTCCCTGAACAGTATCTTGAGGTGAATTACAACTCACCATAGATCGATGCTCGGGCCTCCCATCGATGAACCATTGATTTCGTTGGATTCGTGATGTGGGATTTTAGCTAAGGGGGGCCTCTCCCTCCTGTCCATTACCTGGTGACCTCTGTCTATGGTGGTTTCTGAAGCTAGGGTTTCGCTTAGTAGGGGACAATGCAGTCATGCCAACGAGGGCCAAAGATGGAAATCCACAAATGATGGGGATGTGGTTGGCATTTCCATATTTTTCCATGCCAAAACACACTAGCAGGAGTTGACAGAATTCAAAATTGCCGCTCCATGAGGTTTTTTGCGCACCGGGCCCAAGTCCACCAGGTGTCCCTGAACGGTATGTGGAGGTGACCTGCAACTCGGCATAGATCGACACTCGGGCCTCTGATTGGCGAAATGTCAATTCCGTTGGATTCGTGTCATGGGATTTTAGCTAGGGGGGGCCTCTCCCTCTTGTCCATTGCCCGGTGACCTCCGTCTACAGTGGTTTCTGAAGCTAGGGTTTCGCTCAATAGGGGACAATGCAGTCATGCCAACGAGGGCCAAAGATGGAAATCCATGAATGGTGGGGATGCAGTTGGCATAGCGATATCTCCCATGCCCAAACACACTAGCAAGAGTTGACAAAATTCAAAATTGCTGCTCCGTGAGGTTTTTTGTGCACCGGGCCCAAGTCCACCAGGTGTCCATGAACGGTATCTGGAGGTGACCTACAACTCGCCATAGATTGATGCTCGGGCCTCCGATCGATGAACCATCGATTCTGTTGGATTCATGACGTGGGATTTTAGCTAGGGGGGGGGCTCTCCCTCCTGTCCATTTCCCAGTGACCTCCATCTACGATGGTTTCTGAAGCTAGGGTTTTGCTAAGTAGGGATAATACAGTCACGCCAATGAGAGCCAAAGCTGGACAATGGATTTCATGCCAACGAAGGCCAAACTTGGAAAAACCTATCCCTAACTAGGGTTTATTGTTTAACATGCATATCCCATTAACATAACCCTACCAAGGAAACCGTAATCCTAACCCTAATCTTATCTTACTATCACAACTCAATTCAGAATCAATCTAATGTTGAACTAAACTTTTTCAAATCTGATGGACTTATGCTTCAAATCCTGCTGATTCACAAAGTTGGTTCTCAGTCTTTGGATTCTATTGTAGTTCCTTTAATGCTGAGTGATTAGTCATTGGGTGCATGAGGTTTGTTGAATAGTGTTGTTGGTTGTTGATGAAATGTAAAGCATGTATTGCACTTAGTTTTATTAAATTACACTTGAGCATTGACTTAACTTGTAATTTAATGAATCCAAACTCACAATTTTTAATTAGATATATCCAATTGGTGTGCAAGTAGTGAGTTCATTGAAACATTGAAATACATTGTATATTGCACTTATATTTATTAAATCACACGAGCAAGAACTTTGACTTTAGTGTGCATGTATTGAGATCATTGAAACCTTTAAATATAATAGTTTTGTTCTTTTGACATAGTGCATTCATAAGTAATAGATAGTCCTCACAAATCAATACAATAGATTGACACAAGAACATGTGGAAACCAAAGAACAAATTCAAAGTGAAATGTATATTGCCTCCTAACAAAGCTTTTTCATATAGACACATGATTATGATTGGAATGTTTTCTGGATTATCAAGAATGGGAGTGAATGTACATTTTTGTCATTACATAGTTTATTGTAATTGTGCACTGTTCTCAAATTTATAACCGATATCTCCATACAATCGTAAAATATATAAAAAATGGGGAACATTACACATAGAAACATTCTTCGCCACACATGTATAATCACACTTAAAAGACTGAACCATGAATATCTCAAGAGCCTTGATATGAAATATTTTTTATACCATGAAAGTTATAATACAAAAATATAACGCCTAGATCTATGGCTTGTCAATGTACATGTATCAAAAACATATTTGATGTACATGTGCAAACAAAAGTACATCTATCCTAGACCGTGCCCCTATACTCTAACTCCAGACTGTACATAAAAATACATATTTGTCTTGGAATAACACATCAAAATTCTAACTTTCTCTTGTTTTTCCCGGACCCTGATGCTCTTCGGCTCCGTCTACGACCACTGTGCATCTCTGGTGACTGCAAATCAATGACAATATTTCTTGATTAGGTAACTGAGCTAGTACTGTCCATCAATAACAAAGTTTGAAAATTTAAAATATGACTCAATTGTAAATAAAACAAAGACTCACTGCATCCGTCGGGGGTATAGGTGCCTGTGGTGTTGAGGGTGTAGGTGCCTCTGGTGTACTCGACCTTGCAGCGAGCCTCGTTGCCATGCTTCTCTGCGAATAAAACAAAATATGTCAATTATCTCAAGAATTATCAACATGTACATGAATGAAAAAGTACTAATCAATTATGTAAAAAATGAACATCTCACTGAAAAAACCATTTCTAGGAGATGAGGCTGGTTCTCTTCAGTAGTAAGAGGAGCCATATGTTGAACATAAACCTCAGTTTCATGCACTAATGGACCAGGGCATGGCTACATTCACCAAATGATTAAATAGTTAGACATCATGCATGTCTAGAAACAATACAAATGAAATGTACAATTACAAATATTCAAGTAGATGTACCTCACTGTGACTTATCCCTATTGTAGATGCGGCTTTGACAGTGGCATCAACAATCCCACTAAGGTTTGGCATGGATGACTCTACATGCTGATGTTGTAAACATGCGAAAATAACATTAAGAAAAACCACTTGTGAAGTGAATACATAGCTAAGAAACAACTGCCATTGGAAGTGTGTACATTACCATGGGATGAGTAGGTTGATCCTCATGCACAACTGCTCTTTTCAAGGAAGAGGGACCTCATCTGGTGTAAACAACCCCCTTATCTATGTTTGGACTACTGGGATATCTATACCAAAGAGGTGGTGTAGGGATCTGTGATGACGTCTGCATTCATAAAGTGTTACCATAGTTAGACATGGATTTGAATGGATGGAATAATATGTACTAAAAAAATAACATGTTGTAATATACTTACCCCTTCCTGGGACATATCTCCACCACAGGAGTGACTGCTTCCATCAATTTGGTGCTCCTCTTCAGATGCGTCTAGCATCTGCAAGTTTAAAAATTATATTTACATTAGCGATTTCTATAAAGGAGTGTACAGTAAGATATTTAAATAATTAAAACAAGATTCAATCATAACCCATGTACTTACATTCTTTAAGTAGTCGTAAATTCCACCTTCAACTATGTCGTTGATATCAATGTCTTTAGCATCATGTCCCAAGTGGGCTTCCTACAACTTCAAAAATTGTAAATATTAGACATTTTAATAAATTAATCAAGGCTAACGCATGCATTAACAAAATTATACATGTAATAACAAAATGACAAGTGTTTAAATATTACCTCAACTGTGGTTCTCTGGGTCTCGGGTACAACCACACCGGGTGCAGTACCACCCCCGTGAGAGGCATCAAACTCTTGCAAGAGTAAATATTGCATATATATTACGAATATTTTAATATGTTAGATATAGTATCGAACAATTAAAAATTGAGTTCAAAAACAGAGTTTTAAAACAAAGTCCTTACCTAACCACTAGTCATTGTACTAGAACCATGTCTTGGTCCAGGACCATAACAGGGTCCCCCACATGATGTGCAGACATGCGGCTCGCTCTGAGGCACATCGGATGCCGGTCTATCCCCACCAACAGATGTCCCTCCACCACCAAAAGCTGGTGGTTGTACACCAGCAGAGGAAGAGGGTGCTCTCTAGTCAATAGTGGCCATGTGTCAAGAGACCATCTCAGCTAGAGTAAAAAATGCATCCTATGTCTAGGAAACCATGTCATGTGCAGGAGGGATGTCTGCCCTTGGTAGCTGGGCAAGGGGTGCAGGTATCTGTGGATTGGCATCTCTATTCCTAGCATGGGGTTGATGTTGGGGCATTCCCCTACCAACTCCCTGGAAGCCCAACATGTCAAAATAGTTGGCATGTTTCCCCATCACAAACTCTGCATACAACTTTCAGAGGAAGTACATCGGTACTTCCCTATTGTTGTGAGGGGGGATGTCAAAAACCATGTGCCACCTATCCATCCAGTTGTCGCTGATGGGTGGAAAAGTGCACCACTCAATAGAAATATGTGGCCTACTAATCTCCAAGATGTCATCCATCCCAAGCAGTCTAAACAATGAATAGATGGCTTGTTTTGTTATTTTCATCTTTTTTACCTCATTGTAACTCAAGCCATCAGCATATTGTTTCCTTTTTCTCTCCCTGTAAGATGCGATGCTATACAACGCATAATTCGATCTTGCGATCGTATCAACAATAGATAACAATGAATCTGACAGGGAGCAGCGAAGCTCATCTCCACCCCTCCAAGCTGAACCTATCTCTCTCAAATGGCCAATGAACCTCAGTATCTCTGCATTGTTATGATCCATAGTAGCCAATGCAATCATAAATACAAATAAAATATCATTAGAAATATAAACACATGATATAATGACATATATAAGAACTGAAAACTGTATAACTATTGACATATAAACTAAATCTATCATGTAAATTTAAAGATTGATCTTGAATTTTACATAAAAGAATAGGCGGCATAAGCTATTTAGAGTGTTAGTCTATTCATAAGCTATTTATTGTTAATGAGAGGGTCTATTGTTGAATGAAGTTGGTAATCAATTTCTAATCCATTTATTAATAATGAAGATTATTATCATTTTGATGAGGGTGATATTCAACCCCAAGATTTACATGGAAAGGTTGTAGGAGCTTTTTAACTCAACACGGATAATGCCTCACTGCTGTTTTGATTTGAATTTTTGTTTGAATAATGTATCACTACTTGAACATAGATTTTAATGGCAATTCTTCACATAACATGCTCATAAATTATAGCAAGGAAATAACATTAACAATGATTTAAATGGCTAATAAACAGACACCCAAAAACATAGTAAGAAGGTGCTTTTTACATGCTTGTGGCAGCCCGTTGACAGATCTGGAAATGAACGTTGAGATACCCAAGTAATGTGGCCATACAATGCGATAGTAGTGAGAAAATATTATAATGGCTGAGTTCTAAAATGTGATGTAGATGACTATTGGGAAAACTTCATCTTTTACTTAAATATTCAGATCTAAAATGAGAGTTAAATATTTAAATCTAAAATTGCATAGATTCATAGCCTATCTGAAAATTGAATGTGCATAGCCTAGATTCTTAAGATAGGGGAGGGTAAATGAAGTGAATCTGTAATTTAGGAAAGAAAGGGGTCTTTGAAAATTAACTATCATAGTAACTGAGTGTGATAGGTCTACCATTAACTTTTGGGAGCTAGGGTTTAACATTTTTCTTCCACTTGTGTACCTTATAATGAAATGCTACCATGGATCACCTATCCTTGCACCTCTTTTTTGCGATACCATTTTACTTTATTTTTCATTTATTTGCATTTCTTAACCTTTTCATTGAATTAGTCCCTTTACTTTAGATTTGGATTGGATAACATGGGACATAGGAAACCTAGCTTTTTGTAAGGGGAAATTTAATTCAACAACATAGACCTTAGAGTACTAGAATTTTTTAACTTTATTGAGGGGTTCATACATGGGAATAACTATGAGACCTTAGATAGTTACCGTGAGTTACAAAGGGGGACATGAAGGGGATGGATGAACTGGCTAGTGAAATGAAAAGTGGTTAGGAAAAATGGTATGTGACGGGTTAAAACACTCACTTAATTCACTAGGGTACAACTTAACGTTCAAAATGACACACTCGTAAGGCATAATGATGATAACAATAGGGTTATACCAAGTAATGATTAAGAACTTTAATTGTTACGAGTCATTTTACAAGCATTTAAGTAACATCCCATGAAATCACATCGTCATATAAGCAAGCATTCTAAGTGTTAAAGAGGGTAAGAGATATCACAACACTAGCGCATCTCACACTATCTTTGCTAGGCACATCCAAGGCACATAGACCATATGAATATGGGGAAAGGATATTTGACGAATGAACTATGAAGAAGCCATAGATCTCATCTCAAGAACAATTCATCAATATATCACCCCTTTTTGAAAAGCAGTAACACTGTATATATTTTGAAATTTTATTTGTGATAGTATTGACAATAATGTGGGTGCTAATACAAGCCTAATAGGATCCAATGTAAACAAGGTGATTATTAGACACTCTAATGCCACTAATTTAGTTCTTGGTGTTTAGATTGGGAATCAATGTGTTCACGAGGTTTGCAGCCATGCTTCTCATGGCAAGCACCTCCAACTTGCATTCAATTAGTGGTTGGTGCACTGGATTTTAGAGTTTTATAGGGATGTGGAATTACAGTAAGTTTATTATTACGAGTCCATTCTTTAAAATCAACATTTATCTATTGGGATTAATGTTATTTGTATATTAATAATCAATTTTTCTATTCATGTATGATATTTGACTTGCTTGCAATTCTCATATTGCATTATAGAATTTTGAACCAAGATGATTCTTGTAATTATGCCTACTTCATGTTCCATCCTCGTCTTTCAAAAACAAAATTGAGTATAACCTATCGGCTATATCCAACAATTCTTATATTTTCATCTTCAATTCCAAGAGTTTGAGGGAGATTATTTTTGTAAGGATCCGTAGATATAGGTTCACTTACAAGGTCAAGTTAAATGAAAAGACTTATCTTTCTTCTAAGAGTTAGTCTTGACAACTTGTCTGGTAATACATTAGAAAGTCTTTTAGAACTGGAAAGTTTACAACATGTACTCTGCAAAGTTCATAAGTGTTTCTTCAAGACTTTCTCACTTGGACATAATAAATTTGATGAAGGATATAGGAATAAATGTCCTTTGAACTCTATCAGAATCCCCTCACCATGAATGCAATCAATTTTTTTTCAATCCACTTTGTTTTAATTGGATGTGGGTCAATGACTTCAATCTAGCATTTTAAATTACTTTGAATAAAAAAATATGATAGCTATTTAAAGTTTTTTAAAGATTCTTTTAGAAATGAAGTAGCTACAAATGATTCAACATAGAGAGGACTGAAGTAGCATTCTTTTAGTGCAATTGTTTTACCTCCTAATCATACTACAAAATTATTGCAGACAAGGCAAATAAATTGATGTAGAAAATGAAAAAAACATGAAAAAAATTGAAGAAAATACCTCACAAAGGGAAGGTTAATCCAAAGGTGGTGATGGAGGGCTCAAGCACACCCAAAATCACATATTGACAGTTGAGGTTTCGTCTTCGTTTGTCCAATAGCCGTTCCAAAAATGAGAAAAAGATGGCCTCGGCTGGTTTAAAATAAAAAACAACTTTGAAGAATCGTGCACGCAATTTCCTTTGCTAAAATGGAGGCGCGATTTTGTTTACTAGCCTAGTTGGCATGACCATTGCCAGCCTTGGGACTAGGCTTGGCAGGTTTGGTGTTGCTTGCGTTGATTTCTTTTTTTTGGATCAAGAGTGAATGACTTCACTCCACCATTGCATCTAAAGGGTCCATCAACTTCTTGCACACACACGTGGTACAAAATTTATGTGGATGTAATATGCTGTGAAGGTTGTCTGAACGTAAAATATCCTAAACATAGGTTGTTCAGTTGTAAGAATCCCTTGAGGTTGAGGAGGGAATGTAAAAGGTACTTATGTAGAAGGTTGTGTTCTCGTAATCATTTCTTTATATAGATCTATATATTTGTTCCCATGTTGAGATGATAAGGTCACGAAGCATAAGAGGTGCACTTAAGTGGTTCTCCCTTTATAGGTAGAACATAGGTTTACTCTAAATAGACGTAATGCACTAAGTGTGATCCTAGGATATTATCACATAGTAGAATTTGTTGGTTTTCTTCATGAGTTTAAAATTAGATTAGGTTACTACTATGGTGAAAGAACACAGGAGGTATGCATCTAAATATTTGCTCTTTGATTTTTTTTGTGCAGGACAAAAGAGATGATTTGGATATTAAAAGATGAAGGTAGGAGATGTAGTTTATTGTCATGGCAATGGAAATAAGGTCCTAAACCATTCCTATGATTTATATTTCTTGATATGTGATGAATACCTCTACCATTGTTTTCATTCTCATGAAACATTTCAGAAATTCCCCTTCACATGGGATAGAAGAAACTACTTCTTCTTATTTTGGTGAAGACATTTTCCCTCTTCTTGAACCAATCACTAGATCAAAATATTCAAGTTCTCCTTCACCACAATGTATCCTAGATCTTGCTAACATGAACTCATAATGCAATTGTTATCTTGTTATGATACCAAACTTGATCTGAAATTTTAGGATATTCTAACCATAAAATTGCATTTGAATTTGAATGTTAAATAATCATTAAACACGCTTAACAAAAGAAAATTTAAATTCTTTAAATAATTCACAAAGCAAGTAGAAACATATATGTAAACCATTAATAGAAGAGACATGTGATAATGGAGTTCGTCCCTCATGGGCTACATCTTTGGGCCACTTCCAATGGGCAGGTCAATCTATTAAGTCTTTAAAATATTACAACTGAGTGTTCTGGAAATAGTTCATAATTATCTGTGTTAGAAGCAAAAATAAACAACACCATTGATTTCCTTGTGAAATTCTAAATAAAATGAGTATAAACTCGAATATATTTTCCTGAGACCTCCTTTGGGGCACAAAACAAGAACAACCTCTTCCTTGCATTTATTGACGGTACTTTCCCACCTCAGGAGCTATGAATATTAATGTCTATACTATCTTAATATCTATGCCCACGCTTAGTCTTGGAATCTGTACATATGGTTAGCACTTTCCTACTACACTCTTCCCCTATGACTCCCAAAATATTAGATTTTTAAATGTTAAAATATTTTGTTTTGGGATCGTGGGCCATGGGACACGTGCCCTTTTGTGTCCCCGCACCTTTTCTGCATCTCTTAATGAGATATTTCCATGGCCTAACCAATGAAGAGTTGTTGTCCTAATGGTCACGAGTTGTGCTTTGGCGGAAGAGGCCTTGGGGTCAAACCCACAAGCCTCTCCTCCTTGCCCCCATGTTTTGAATGGTAGTTTATATAAAATATACAACGTTATACAATGGTTATAAGGTTCGAAGGATATAGTTTAACATATTGCATGTATAAGGTTCTGTTGAGGCATGGAAAATCCCAAGTAACAATAGTAGGGATTATACCCAATAAACATTCCCAATTAGCTCGTTATTGTTTCGTATGTGGAATCCATTCGATTTAGTATCTGAATACCATAGGTCAAGTAAGGGTTTAACCTTTCTTTACCGGTTGTGGCTCGACGCACCGTTTAAGTGTATTTTTCATTTTATTTTATATATGATATGCAAGTGCCTAATCTAAGTGCAAATTGATAGAGATAACGAAGAGTTCACAATGTGATGCGAAGGTTCTTCGCTCTCATCTTATTACCCATTTCACTTCTAAATCACAAACAAATTACAACTATGCTAAGCTAGATAATTCTACCCAACCTATCCCTAAGGAGTAAGATTATTTTTAATGATGAGTAATTTGCTGTAAAAACATGCATAAAGAATATTATAGATAGTTGTTCATAATTCAGAATACATGAATGCGGGTAGGAAGATAAACAAAGAGATAGCTCATTGTTAGTTAAAACATTCATTACTCAATATACTGCATCAGTTTCATAAAAATAATAGGAAATCATTCATAACATGGAATTAATTCATAAGTCAAAATTGTCTCACAGTTCGTAGAATAAGTTGAAATAGAAATAATTCGACATTCAACTAATCTACAACATGCATTTGGGACTTCAAAGCTCCTTCTCTAGCAGAAAATATGGCTTGTTTATTATAAAAGGAAGTACTTCTTGTTAGTTTTTCAACACTAGGCTAGCATTATGTTAGGATATTTACTGAGAGAATAACAAGTACAACAATAAAACATAAGCACATCACAAGAGACAAGAGACACAAATAGTTTTCCTCGAGGAAACCATAAAGGAGAAAACCCCGCAACTTCCTCAGAGATAGAATCAGCACCAAAACAGTGAAATACCCAAAACAGTAACCGATCTCCCAACAACAGTAGTCTTCTTCTTGTCTAGCCCCAGTGTATTTCCTTCCTCACTAATGCGCTACACTTGAGTGAGTGAATGATGTGTGTGATAAATAGAGAGGCTCACTCTCTATTTATATTACTTCATTCACTTGAAGTGCACTCAATCATGTCGACCTCACTTAACAATTACCTACTAGAGCTGACATCTCTATGAGTGTCTAATAACCCTAGTGCCCTGAAACTGTGGGGACTTTAACAATGACTTGACATGACTTATTTACATTATTGATCCTCCCGATCGGAACATCGGGGTATGACAACATGACTCAAATACATAATAGATACATCCCAGAATAAACATTGGGTTACAATACATAAGATACATAGATGAATACATTCTGAAGTTACAAATACGTCAACACTCCCTCTTAACTAGGAAGGTATTTTTTCGACACAATTTTCAGCACTGGTCTTTTTCTCTGTATCAACTGGATCATCTCATCATTTGCATCTTGAGTCTTCCGAGTCTTCAAGTCATCTTCATCTTTAATTCATCTTTACTGGATATGGATAATATCTTGATCTGGATCATCATGGAGCATCATCACTGGATCATCTCTCAATTTGGATCATCATGGAACATCATCACTGGATCTGGATCATCTCTCAATCTGGATCATCATGGAACATCATTGGATCTGGATCAACATCACTGGACTAGATCTGAATCATTACTCAATTTGGATCATCACTGCTGGATCATCATCACTCGATCTCGATCATCACTCGATCTAGATCATCGCTAGCTATCATCACTGGATCTCAATCATCACTCGATCTGGATCATCACTGGTGCTATCTCATGATTCTTCTCATCACAGGAAGAGCTACAGAGCTATCCCTTTTTCATGCTGGTTGTAGGCCTAGCCATCATGTAGGTCTTCACCCAGCACTTACATCTGACCTACTCGTCAAAAAGGCATGCCTAGTACTCACATCTGATCATGTAGGAACCAATCCTATAATCATATCAGAAAGGCCCAGCACTCACATTCACCAGTATTATAGGACACACCTACTATCATCTGTGAAACGGATCAGCACTTACAACCACCAGCATGATATGACACACCTACTATCATCTATGGAAAGGCACAACACTCACATCCACCAACATGGTAGGACACACCTACTACCATCTATGGAAAGGCTCAGCACTTACAATCACGAGCATGGTAGGACACACCTACTACCATCTGTGAAAAGGCACTACACTTACAGTCACTAGCATGATAGGACACACCTACTATCATCTGTGAAAAGGCACAACACTCACATCCACTAGCATGGTAGAACACACCCACTACCATCTATGGAAAGGCTCAGCACTTACAATCACCAACATGGTAAGACACACCTACTACCATCTGTGAAAAGGCACAACACTCACATCCACCAGCATGGTAGGACACGCCTACTACCATCTGTGGAAAGGCTCCGCACTTACATCCATCTAGGCAGGAACACATCCTACTCACAATGATGGAAGGGCATGCACTCATATCTGATCATGAGGGAACACATCCCAGCAATCATATCAGAATGGCCCCCAGTCCTCGACTGAGCTACCTGGTAACTGACCAATTGCCTCCATTCTCCTAGAGAATGGCAGTTTCCCTTACATTTGACCTGCTCATCGGAATGGCCAACACTCACATCTGACATGGAAGGAACTTAATCCTTTAGCCATGAAATAATGGTTCATCCCTTACATCTGATCAAGTGGGAACACATCCCTCTATCACATCAGAATGGCTACTCAGTTCTATATTGAGTGTTCCTGGTAACTGACCAGGTGTCTCCATTCCTAGAATGGAAATTTCCCTTACATCTTTCCTACTCGACAGAATGGCCAGCACTTATATCTGACATGGAAGGTGTTTGTGCTAGAAATTGTTTCCAAGGCCAAAGAAACAAGGCAACACAATCTCAAAATAAAATCAATAATGTGAAATATGTTTAGGGTTTTTGATGCATTTTCTTGGTTATAAAATTTTGGGAAGGACAGGGAATACACTCATGAGAAAAATAATAACTGAATCATAAACAAAAGAAGACAAAGATGCATAATATATTCAACCAGATTCAATAGAACACAATATTGAAGTTCATTCATAAAAGACGAGCATCACTAGCATATAAACATAAAACAGTAATGAATATATCAATTAAGCAACTAAACAAGCTGAACAATGAAGCCAACACAGAAACTGAAGGGTAAAACGTGTCATATATCTCATAATTTCATCATCAAATGCATACAAGAGTTTTGATACTTAACTCATGAACAAGTCTGAACTCATGAACAAGTCTGCAGACCTCCTGAAGCTATCCCAAAAATTGAACCCTCTCAATGACTTTCTAACCTTTGTAAATACTATTCTTTACAAAATCAGTTAGGGATCTAACCCTAACTGCCTTTTATCCACTCGATGAGATAAAGTAAAAAGTACAATATTACAAAACATGATATTTTCTAAAAATAGTAAACACTAACTAATATGTTTCTCAAAAAGAGATAACAAAAAACTGATTCAATAACTAACTCACAAGTCCTTTGATGCCTCAACTACCAAAGCAATGCCATCTAATGCTTGAGATTTCTTCTTAGCTCGCCTTTGCTCATGCTCCATGTCGGTTATCTTCTTGGTGAGCTCCTCATTTCTCTGCTGCAAGTCCTTGACTGTCTTCTCCAACTTTTTACAGTGCAAGTCAGCGGTTATTTTTCTCTTTAGAACCTCTTTAGATACTACTGTCAGCTCCTGAAAATGGTCATTGACTTCCTGAAGATATTCTCTAAGCCTTCTGTTAGCCATCATCAACCCCTCATTGATCTCTTGCATATAGTTCATCTGTTGTTTGTATTGCTTAATAATTTTCTGCAAGTTTTCTTTATCTGAATCAACTGACCTTCCTGTCATGATCTCTTGTTCATAACTGGGCATCTTAGGTATGTCAAACCTCTTAAAAATGTCTGCATCCTTATTTAACAGGTCTGTTGGAACAGCAGGAATATTAGGGTGTTTCAGAATACCTGCTTGCCTAAGTATAAGTTCATCTTCATCTTCCCATTCTTGATCTTCAACAGGAGGTACTTTATCTTTTTCTTCCTGCTGTTGCTTTAAAAGTTCATTTCTTATTTCAAGAAATATGGCAAACAATTCAGACTTGGGCTGCCTTAACTCCTTTACTAACTGCGATGATCATTTTACTTTTGCAGGATGAGAAGAGGAAGCTTTGGAAACTATTTTTCCCTTGCTTTTCATGTTCAATGTGTCAAATTCCAGTTCTTCACCCGAGGAAATATCATTCAGGACAGTCACCTGCTTGGAATTCAATTTAGGATTGCGCAGATTCTTCATATTCTGTCTTAGCTTATTCGTTGGCCTGGCTTTAGGCCTCCCGTATGGGGCTATCACTTCAATCCTTTTCTTCTTCTTATTAGGTTTGACTGTTTTGATTTCTAAAGTGAAGAATGCTCTGGAAGTTTCAGCCCTATCTTCAGTTTTAGTAATAGGCTGATCTTCTTCTAGCAAATATCCCTCATCATCTGAGAGAATGGTGAGTGTACTTCTTTGCTGGGTCTGAAACTCCTCCTTAGGTGCAGCAACCTCTTCTGTAACTGTAGCTTTAAATTCCTTGGAAACCTCTGCTGGTATCAACCGCTGCCTAGGCTACAATTTCTGTTCTGAAAACAATGAATACTTGCCTGTAATACCAGCTGAAAAAACTTTGGGTTTACTGTCAACCTCCACATGCTTTGCTGCCTTCTCAACTTTGACATCTTCCTTGTCTTCAAGTTTAGCTTTCTGACCTAATTTTGTCATCAGTACCTTCCCTTTGTCTACTTGTTTTTTAGGCTGTTGATTCTCCTGTTTGTTTTGAAAGCCAGACCAAAAGATGAAAAAATACCAGGTCTTTCCTTCATGCTGCAAAACAGTGCTAATAATCAACTTAATTAGCCCATGATGAAATATGGACTGAGAAGAATGGTCCATATGCCCTTTGACCCTGTTAGAAATTTTCTACAAGATTTTGAATAAGAAGAATGGAAGGCTCATCTTGGACACCCCCACCATATGTTGCAAAAATCTGAATTGGTACTTAAAAACATAAGCATACCTGCCCTTGCAAGTAATATAACTCTGCAAAATTCTGATTGGTTCTACCCATTCCTTTCTAAAGTTCTGGATTAATATTCCCTTGTTCCAATCTGGGGTAACATTTGGTAATAAAAATCTTTGAGCATCAAAGGTGAAGGGTAGTTTCTTAAACCACATTTCCCCTTCATTCTTAGCTCCTATAGCCTCTGCAACCAGCTCTACTGTCAATCTGAACTTCAAAGTATCAAACACCACCATGTCATCCTTGTAACCTTGTGCAAACCTACAATAAAATTCAGCATTGTAACCATCTATTTTCTTGAAGAAGCCTAGCCAGCCAGCCTGTTGGAAAAGTGCAACACACCCAGGGAGTTTTTCAATCCAACATATATCAATAGGTTCAGCTTTGTTCACCTTACCACTCTTCCCCATTTGTCTTCAAAAGTTGGAACTGTATGGCTTCTAGGGTTCAATTGATAAGCTGACAGGTGATGTTTCTTTTTTAAATCTCTCAGGTTTCAAAAACAGCTCTCCTTAATCTTCTCTGACTGCTCCTTTTGTTTTCTTAATACATGCTGGGTTTTATCACAAGTATAAGAGACTTAGATCATTTGAAGTATTCCATACTCTTCACTACAACTGATGAGTGTCATTCAATTTGATTGTTCAAGTAGATAACCATCTCCAGCATGCATAATAAACATGTGTATTAGTACCTGTAACCTTCCATAATCAATTATGAACCATCTCTGCACAAAAAGAGTTTTACATGAAGGATTTCAACTGCCAACTTTTAAGACTAAATGAAGACTGTTTATATGTTGGATGATAAGATATATGAAGCATAAACCATCTTAAACTTTAGTCACTTTCTGCTCTCAGTAATTTTAGTATAAAAAGGACAGTAGGTCTTCCTCTACTCTCAATCCTTCAGCTCCTTGTAGCTTCTATTTGCTTCCAAAAAACAGTAGGTTTCAACACCTAACAGAATTAGGTCTCCCTGCAACTTCAGATATTTGGCTCCTTTTTGTATTGCTTATCAACAATTTCTATGCAGTAATGCTTTGTAAATGTGGTATCAATTACTAGCTTCTCAGGTTTACTGGTCGCTTGTCTGTTGAATAAGAAAAACAGGACAATATGCAATCTATTCACATTATGCTTCCTATAGCTTTAGTATAAAAAATGAAACTAGGTCTCCTTGTAATCTTAGACATTCAATGCACTTGTCCCACTGTGTATAAGTATCATATCTTTTTCTGAATTTTAAGTACTATAACATACACAGTTTTCCACCTAGCCTCTTTCAAACCTCAACAAATGAATAGTTCAATATAGAGGCTTTTTTTCAGTCCTCCACTCAGCTGAGCATCTCAAAATGTCTTAGGCAGTTATTTCTTTGGCCGAAATTTCATTTAAAAGCACAATTTAACATTTTCCTCGATCAATTTTGACAGAATGAACTCCACCAAAAAAGCACCAAATTTTCAGTTATATTGGCTTATCATGGAATACCTTTTAATTGATCGACTATAGATACTTTGAACCACTCTTCATGTTGTTTGAGTACAGTCCTGAAAGATACAGGTGTCGTTCAGTGTCCAATTTAACTCCAGGTGTCAAGATGAAGAAGCCGTAGTTTTCTGTGCGACTATGAAAACCTCCACTAAGCTTTGCAACTGCAATCTTCATGTTTTTAGGCAGGCACCGTCATTCCATTAACTGCTCATATTTGGGAAAGAGATAAGAAGTAACTCTCCTCAGATTAAACTTGATTTAACCGACCATCTATCGTGATAAGCTGCTTTATAATTCATGATGACCAGTCTCTTCTTCACGTTATGAAACCACCTATTCTCATGATGATTCCTGAGACAGCACGTAGCAAACTCTCAAAAACACGTGCTTAGTCACTCATCATTCGAAAACATGCCAAATTTTTGCGAAAAAATCAGAGGAATTGAGAGTCGCAATATTCTTGTAGCGCTCCTTTATTATTTTTTTCCACTTGCGCTACAAGAATATCATTAACGCTATTTTATTGCAGTTTTACAACTTTTTGTCATTTGCATGAAGTTTTAAAGTTGTTTGAGTAATGACTAAGCTCAGAATATGATTTGTGAATCGATTATTTGATATAATGACTTTAAAAAACCCCTTCAAAATGTAAAGGATGAAAACATAAAGCAAAAATGTAAAGGCCAAATTCAAAATTTCACCTAACAACAAAAAATTCTACTAAAAGAAGCAAATCATCAAACTAAAGAAAATGAGTAACTTGAAATAAAAATGCAAATCAAACAAAATTTGAATAAACAAATCACTAACTTAACATCTGGCTCCAGCTGTGGGATGAAGACCTCCCTGCGAGGCTTCAAGAACCTGTAGACCAGTGCCTTCTGTCTGCTATCTTATCTACCTGTCTGTAAAAATTATATTGGGCTATGGAGTCTTATTATGCTTCACTCACATCGGTATGTACAATGAAAAGTGAAAATGCTCTTATAAACTGTAGAAATTCTTGAGGAATCGCCCATTAACAGGGCTGGACAACTCCTCACCTTCCAAGGACTGCAAGATAAAAGTATTGTTCTCTAAAACCTTTGACACTAGAAAAGGGCCAAACTAGAGATTGTCAAACTTACCATGTTTACCCTTTTTCTCCTTCCTTGCATCCCACCTTAGAACCATATCATTGACTGAGAAAGTATTTTCTTTGTTGTTCCTATCAAACCTGCTTTTTATCTTAGATCTGTACAACTGTTCTTTTTCATCTACCTTTTCCCTTCTCTGCTACAACTCAATCATTTCAAAAATTCTTCTTTTCATGTCATTTGGTTCCTCCTGAGAATTCTGGAGAAACTTCATCACTGGGATTCCCAATTGAATAGGGAAAACTGCCTCTATACCATAAACTAACTGAAATGGAGAAGTCCCAATTGCTTGTTTCACTGTGATCCTATCTTCCCATAATGCATACTTCAACATTGAATCCCATGATCTTTTGTTATGCTTGAGCAGCTTCTTGATACTCTGAATGATCTTCTTATTAGAGGATTCAGCCAAGCCATTACCCTGGGGGTAATAAGGAGTTGAATGCTTTAGCATAACACCATTCTTCTCACAAAATGCTACCATTTCCTTAGACTTGAAGGCCTTAGCATTATCTGTCACTAACTTCTGAGGACAGCCAAACCTACTCAAGATATTTTCCTCAATGAAATCCATGATTACCTTGCCTGTAGCATTCCTAGTAGGAATGGCTTCCACCCATTTTGTGAAGAAGTCTGTTGCAGTCAGGATCCAATGATGCTGCCCTGAGGAAGATGGATTTATTTCTCCAATAAAATCAAGACCCCATTGCTGGAAAGGAGCATTGACTGCAATGGGTTTTAGAGGCAAAGACAACAATTTTTGTTTTCCAGCAAACTTTTGACAAGGAACACAAGCCCTTACCTGCTGATAAACATCTACAAATAAGGAAGGCCAATAGTATCTAGCCCTAAGAATTCTGTAAGCTGTAGTTTTCCAATACTTGTTCCCTCCGCAAGCACCCTCATGAGATTTAGTAATCACTCCTTCAATCTCTTATTTGTCCAAACGTTTGAGTAGAATACCTCCTGGGTCCTTCTAGAATAATTGATCTTCCATTAAACAGTACTTAGTAGCTTTAAGTTTTAAAGATCTAGCAGCCCTCCTATCCATATGCTTAGGACATTGCAAAAATAACAGAAAATGAACAATGTTTGCATACCATTCTGATGATGAATAGTAGTCCATGGTTTTCTCTTTTTCCAGTATTGCTTGATCTTATTCAGGAACTGATTCTTCAGCCATGACATGCAATCCCAGTTCCTGACAGTTTGATTTAGCCAGCAGCTTGGCTAAACCTTGTCCCTTGACAAGATTGGTAGGTCTGATCTCAACATCATACTCCACAATCTTTGCAATCCACCTGCCTCTTTTCCCTTCACTATCAGGCTGTGTTAAGACATCTTTTACAGCAGAATTTGGAACAAATGAAATAACTTTTGAATGTAGGACATAAATTCTGAAAAATTTCAAAGCCTTTACCAGAGAATAAGCTTGCTTTTCCAATATACTATACTTCAGCTCAGAATCTCTAAGAGTTTTACTAAAGAAGGCAATAGGCTGTTCCAATCCTTCTTTATTCTTCTGAAGTAAGACATCTGCAATTATGTCTTCTGATGCAAATGAGAAAGTAAGAAATTCTTTGGTAAAATCAGGACTTACTAGTACCAGTGCTTCAATAAGAGCTACTTTAATTTTCTCAAATGCAGCCTTTGCCTCAGAAGTCCACCTGACTTCTTGATCCTTCTTTAGCATGGCTGTGATCTGTTTAATGGTTTCAGCAAAGTTGGGTATAAACCACCATAGAAAATTGATTTTGGCAATGAATTATTGAACATCCTTTTTACTCTGAGGTAAACTAATCTTCAATATAGCTTTGACTCTTTCAGGATCTATTCTGATGCCATCAGCAAACACCAAGTGACCAAGTAGTTTACCCTCTTGCACAGCAAAATGTGACTTCTTTGGATTGAGAGAGAGACCAAATTTTCTGCATTTTAGGAAGGTCTGCCTCAAATGCTTCAAATGCTCATCATCTGACTACAAGAAAATAGTAATATCATCTAGATAGATAACCACAAACTTATATTTTTCTCCCACAAAGGCAATGTCCATTGCTCTCTGAAAGGTTGCTCCAGCATTCATCAAGCCAAAGGGAATCTTGTCATTTATAAATGTCCCCCAGGGAGTTGTAAAGGCTGTCTTCTCCTTATCATCAGGGTGCATTGCAATCTGATTATACCCTAAGAAACCATCCACCATAGAAATCCTCTGTGCCCCAACCAACTGCTGCAATACTTGTTCAATCTTAGGAAGAGGATAGTTATCTTTTAGTGATGATCTATTCAGATTTCTGAAGTCAACACATAATCTGATCTCCCCATTCTTTTTTCTGACAAGAACCAGATTAGCAACCCAGGAAGAATACCTGAGAGGCACTATTATCTTTGCATCCAACAGTTTTTTCACTTCTTTTTCAATTACAGGGAACAAAGCTGGATTAATCCTCCGTAGTTTCTGACGAAAAGGTTTGACATTTGGTTTTAAAGGCACCTTATGCTATATGATTCATGTATCATAAGTTCTTAGTTCCTCATAAGACCATGCAAAAAAATCTACATGCTCTTTTAACAGCTTGATATACCTATTTCTTTGTTCATCTGTCAATGATTTAGAAATTTTGACCATTCTAGGATGTTCAACTGAACCAATATTACAATCTATCACATTTTCTTCTGAATACTGAAAAACAAGCTTTGAGGTTGTGTCCTATTTTGTAAATATTCTTTCTAGAGGTACTAAACCTTTAGGAATGAAGTTTCTCTTTAGCTCAATAATTTTATGTCCAGCAATCTCATCTTTAGCAAACTCATCTACCTGTCCATCTTCTTCATCTTCATCCTCATCAATCAAGGAATTTGAAAACTCATCTGTAAGCTCTAGGAACGTTTTGATCTCAATGTCATCTTCAAACACTTTCCATTGCTTCACATTATCAAGTACACAGGGTCTGTACCTCACCTCTATGGGATACCTTAACTAAGTGGTCTTAGGGATTCTGAAGTGTGTGGCAGCCAAGGCCAAAGAATCTGCAGTCTCATTGTGATTCCTTGGAATATGAGTGATGTTAAATGCTATAAAATAATTTTCAAGCATATCCCATACCTCATTCCGATAGACTTTCAGCAAAACCTGCTTCACTTGATAGTTTCTCTTCAGTTGCTGAACAACTAATTCGGAGTCGCCATATGCATAAATTTGTTGAATGCCCAAGTCTTTAGCACCTTTTAATCCCAACAATAAAGCTTCATATTTAGTAGTGTTATTTGTAGTAATAAACTCAAGTTTGTACATTAGCTTTACTGTTTCACCTCCAGGAGATATAAGAAGAACTCCAGCACCATCACCTTCTTTACAAGAAGATCCATCAAAGTACAATTCCCATAGCTGATCTTCTTCTTCTCTGCTGTGTTTTGTTGGCTTCTCTTTTTCCACTTGTAACAAACTAGCAGAATTATCCTCATCACTGAAATGTAACATGCATGTACCAAGGTCTTTATCAACAGAGTACAATGGGTGATTGGTGGGGGTTTTATCATCCGTCACTATGTAAGAAAACTGCAACTCTCTGTATAGCCTTCTATTTTCTCCACCAAACACAGGAATGGTGGCATATGAAAGGTCCATTTGTAAGGTTCCTCCAACCTTCTTTGCCCAAGACCTAGACAGAAGTAATCCAAACTTCCATTTTACGTCAGCTACCACAACATCCATTATTACACTTTTCATGGGCAACTGAGCCGGGATAACTACCATGTCCTTTATTACACCTAGACATTTTACTACTAGGGAGTCAAAGGCATACAGGTCATGGTAAGATTTGGTAATACTCAAGCCCAGAGCTTCCATAACAGCCTTTGGCATCAAATTGTGGGATGCTTCTGAATCTAAAAGGCAATTGTGAATCATTTGATCATGGACTGTCAGGGTGACATAGAAAGGAGGTGAAGCACCAGCCTCATTTTCAGTTTTTTCAGCTAGGGTTGATCCAATGAAGATTCTGGGTTTTTCTTCCTGTAGATTAACTGTGTCTGAAACAGGCTGATTATTTGCTGAATTCATCACTTTCAGAACTGTTTCTTTATATGAAGGATTCTTTATTAACTCAGTCAAAGGTACAGGAATCTTTAATTTTCCTAATTCATTCTCCAAACTCAAATTCTGAACAGATTTGTTTACCTCTTCAACCTCTGGAGTCTTCTTTGATTTTTCTGCAACTTGCCTTTTTCTGACACAGGATCAGCTGTTTGTTTAGCAGGAATAGTGGCAGCAGGAACAACAGCTTTCTTCTTTGGGGCTTGAACCACTTGCTTTGGGCCTGATATGAGATTTATAGTCTTCTTGAGTCCATTTTGATGAACAGCAGTAGTTACAGCAGTATTTTCCAATCCTAGATAATCTTCAGTTTCAAAAATGTCAGCATCATAATATTCCGAATTCAGGAAATCTTCCTCAATAACAAAACCTTTAGATAATCCTTCTCCAAAATGATTCATATTTTGGTCAGTTTCTTCAAAAAGCAGCTCCTCATCAACTTCTTCCTCATCTGCCACATTGTTCTGAAGAGTTGGTGGCACTTTTTGGTTTTCATTTTCTCTTCTTTCTCGCTGGATATCATTGTTCCTTCGCTCCCTATGCATAAAACGAGGAGCAAATTGCCTTCTAAACTAATTCTGATTGTTTGGATTTTGTTCACCTTCAAGAATAGGCTTGTTTGAGCTTTTCTCAAGCTCTAATTTGTTCAACTTTGTAGTCATAATTTTTACCAACTTAGCCATTTCATCTATCTTTACTTCTGCAGAAAGTGAAGATGAAGCACCTAGAGCTGCCTCCTTTTTTCCTTTTCATTCATACAGCTGCTGAGGTGTTTCCTTCTTTAGTCTATTTGAAGCCAGTACGTTGGATTCCACCTCCAATACTGCATCTTGCATGTTCAACAAAGTGATAGGCCTCCTCTCTCTTAGTAACAAAGAGAATTCATGATCAAAAGCATTTGCATATGTTAGTTTAGCTGATGTTTCTGTATGCTTTATCTCAGCAGGAATCCTACTGTACATTTTTTTGAACCTCTTCGAAAAATCTGCAATTGTTTCATCCTTCTTCCTCCTAAGAGCTCCAAATTCTGTTATGTAATAGGTGTGGTCTTTTGTATCACCCCATTGTCTCATAAAGAGATCACGGAGTTCTTCAATAATAGTAATAGAGTTGGCATGCAACTCTCTAAACCACTTCCTCACATCCCCATCAAGGCTCTGGACAAACATCCTCATCCAAACATCCTTAGCCTCAATATCTTTATTATCAGCATAACATAGGAAAGCTTCCCAATTTTCTTCAGCTGTTGTTTCTTCTTCTCCATTGAACCTAGGCAAATAGTTCTGATAATCTCCTCCAGGAAGTGCATTTAAAGGCTGAGGTAAGACCAATGGTGCATATCTGGCTGCAACCATCCGGTCCATCATGTCCATCATGTCCATCATGTCATATCTGGCTGTAACTGTTTTTGAAGATGAAGAAGCTTGACTGTAAATTGATTTGAAAGAGATTTTACCTAATTTCAAATGAAAAAGAGGTATTTTACTAGGGGAGGTAGCTTTGGCTTTTATAAAAGATTGAGGATTGGTAAATATTTGGAAACTACTATCAGGAATGGTTGGTTTTACCCAAGGTGAAATTTCTTCTTCTTTCTTTGCCACAAATGAAGCTAATGATTCCTTTAACTGCTCAGGGTTAGATAAAGAGGGTAATGATTGTGATATTTTAAGATTTCTTCCTGTCCTCAATATCTATTCAGGGTCTGTCACACCCAACTGCAAAGGTGAAGTAGGTCTATTTCTAGTTCCCACTCCTCTAGAAGCCACTGTGACAAATTTGGTGAAAAATAGCCTTCAAAAAGTGTTGGTTTAAGTCCACCTCTTAAACCAGAAAAATGATAAGTATCCTATGGAAAATATGCTTTCAACTTCATCCCCGGCAACGGCGCCAAAGATGTTTGTGCCAGAATTTGTTTCCAAGGCCAAAGAAACAAGCCAACACAATCTCAAAATAAAATCAATAAAGTGAAATAGGTTTAGGGTTTCTAATGTATTTTCTTGGTTATAAACTTTGTTAGAATAATCAGCCCATAGTTTACACACTTAGACATTAATTCCATTATTTTTGTCTTATTTTCCTAGTTCATGTGTCCCACCTTGTGCAAGTTGCTATTTGCCTATCCATAGAGGTCAAACTTTCGAATCAATTCTATTTTATTCCTAGCCTCCTAGGTGCCCTTCTACTTTTTCTTCTTTATTGCCTTCTTTTTCAGTGTTTTAAGGAAAAAGGAAAATCTAGACTAGGTGAGGTAGACTTCTTTTTTGTCCTACACATCCTCCTCTATTTTATCCATGCAAAAGCATGTATGAAATTCCATTCCACCACTTTTTATCTTGCCTATGCCTTTTTTCCAATTTGTGAGCTCCATGACAGATTTGGGATCAGCTTTTTACACCTATGGGGGATTTGCTTATTTTTTGTAAGCTTGCTTTATGCTAGTTTTGGATGCCTCCTCATGCATTCAATTTCTTGATGTATTCTATTTATTCAACAACCTATGTTATTATAGGGTTGGCTATTGTACACTCAGTTAATACAATTTAGTGTTACAGCTCCATATTTAGTCTCTTTTGTGAGCAATTTTGCATGATCAATTAATAATTGTTGTGACTAAAATTAATCTATTGCTGGCCTTAATTTGCACATGGTATTAGATCCATTGTAGGTTGTTTCTCTCCTTCAAAAATTGTTTTGCAGGTTCGACATCAAAGACTGGGAGCTTTCTACTGACAGCCGGGACAGATTTTCTAGAGCTATGGATCAATCACAGAAAACTATCTTGACTCCTTTCAATTTATTTGGATGGAAAGTAGAGATGGAGATACTATTGAGATCGAAAGGCCTCTAAAGAATCAGATCCCAACGCAGCTACAGAGAAGATAAAATGGCACAATAAGAGGGATGAGGCTTATGGCGTCCTGTGCCTCAGTATTTCCAGAGACCTCCTTTTCCATCTCGATGGATTGACATCACGAAATGAAGTATGGGAGAATATTGCTGATCTTTTTGGAAAGACAGATGAGATGAGGGGACATCAAATCGAAAATGAGCTAATTTTTCTGAGTCCAACAAGCTTTGAATCCCTATAGCTATATTTCTCCAAGTTCAAAGCACTAGTTTTGCAGCTGAAACAGTGTGGTATTGAAAAGAAAGATGATCAAATCGTACTGGCCATCATCTTGAAGCTGGGACCTGATTATTCAGTGTTTGTTTCGACCTTCTATGCCACAAAACTGACAGCTCCAACCTGGAAGATGCCTAGCCTTGCATATTTCATGGAATCTCTCACACAAGAACAGGACAAGCTGGTGATGATGGGCACCATCAAACCATCCAAAGATCAAGCTTTGATTGCTGGAGATTCGAAGGTGGATTCAAAAAGCAAAAAGAAAGCTAAAAATCCACCTGAGCAAAAGGGAGACAAGAAACAGTCTCCGGAGGAACTACAAGGTCCCAAGAAGAATAACCAGAAGAAGAAGAACAAAGGTGAAATGAACAAGTGTGCATACTGCAATAAGGGTAATTACATTGAAAGCTCTTCTATGAAAAATAAGATAGACATGCTGACCAATCTCATGGAGAAGAATGGCATCTCCCTTCCAGAAAGCTCAAAGAAGAGAAAAGGAGGATCAAGTTCAGATGACAGAGAGAGAGTTGATGCTCTAGTTGCTGGCACATCAAGCTCACCCATTTTTATCATTGATTCTGGAGCTTCAAGACACATGGTTTCAACTAAGGAGGCCTTATCCTCATTGTATATGTCGAAAGGACCATCTATTGTACTAGGAGATGACTCTCTCACTGAAAGTAAAGGCAAAGAAAGGATAGATCTTGATCATGGTCAGTTCAGCAATGTGCTATATGTGCCTGGTCTCGCCTCCAACCTCCTGTCAGTGTACCATATGACCCACACTGGGTCTCCAAATAAGGTCATATTCTCCCTCGATGAAGTTGAGATCACAGAGATCTCAACTGGTAGAGTCATTGCAAAAGGAGTTGCGAATCATGCTCAAAAGGTATACATGTTCTCACACTTCCTTCCTTACTCAAACCCCTCTGCTCTGATCATTCATGCTAATGAAGCCAACAAGCTGTGGCATGAAATATTTGGCCACCTAAACTACAAATATCTATCAGATCTTAGTGAAAAAGAGATGGTCATAGGGTTTCCCAAGATAAAATTTTCCAAAGGAGTCTTCCAAGGCTGTATCCTAGGGAAAAACCCAGAGCACAAATTTGAGAGAGCTAGTCATGAGAGAACCTCTGCACCCCTCGAGCTGATCCATAGTGATGTTATTGGCCCATTCCCTCATATGTCCATGAGTCAGGCCAAGTATGCATTAAATTTCATTGATGACTTTTCCAGGTATTGCTGGGTTCACATGCTGAAACACAAGTCTGAATTTTTTGGCCTATTCAAAGTCTTTAAGGCTTTGGTTGAAAACCAGTCTGGAAGGAAAATCAAGGCCCTCAGATCTGACAATGGTGGTGAGTATGTCAAGTCTGAGTTTATTAATTATTGTGTATATGCAGGTATTCATATGCAGCATTCTATCCCTTACACACCACAGCAAAATGGTGTTGCTAAGAGGAAGAACAGATCACTGAAGGAGATGGCAACATGCATGATGGAGGCCAAAACTTTGCCACCAAATTACTGGGCCAAAGCTATCAAGTGTACAGCCTATATCTAGAATAGGGTGCCTCACAAACAGCTTGATGGCATGACTCCCTTCAAAGCATGGAGTGGGCACAAGCCAGATGTGACCCATTTCAGGATTTTTGGCTCAAAGGCTTGGGCTAGAATCCCGACAGAGAAGAGGAAGGATTTGCAGCCCCAAAGCCAAGAGTGTCTTTTTGTTGGATACTCTAAAGATTCAAAATGGTACAAGTTGATAAATTTGAGCACAAACAAAGCCTTCATCGAAAGGTGTGTTCAGTTTGAAGAAGAACCCCTTGCAATAGTGGAAGTTGGTGAAGCCTCTTCACTACCTGAACCTCAAGAAGTAAGTAAAGAGTTTGTTGAACATGATGATTCTGATTTGTATAATGGAGATGAGTTTATTGCAGACCCTAATAGCCCCACAAGGCCAAAATGGGCATCCAAGACACTACATGCGGCAAGTGAGCTAGCTGGGGATCCCAATGACCCAAGAAGGACTAGATCTCAATTTGAGAATGGTCTGTGCATTAAGGATCCTATGTTTGCTGAAAAATGCTATTTGATGGTGGATTCTGATCCTCAAACATATTAAGAAGCAGCAGGAGATCCAATATGGCAAACAGCCATGAAGGAGGAGTTCAGCTCACTCCAGAAGAGCAACACATGGGAGCTAGTGGATCTTCCCCCGAGGAGAAAAATAGTACAGTGTAAGTGGGTCTATAAGACCAAATTTGCTGCTGATGGCTCACCACTGAAGTACAAGGCCATATTGGTAGCCAATGGCTACTCACAGTTTCATGGCATAGATTACAATGAGCCCTTTTCCCCAGTGGCAAAAATGGATTCCATCAGGCTAGCTCTAGCCATTGCAGCCTCAAGGAAATGGGAGGTACATCACATGGATATAAAATGTGCCTTCCTGAATGGAGATCTCACTGAGGAGATATATATGCAGTAGCCTCAAGGTTTTTCTACTAACCCTTCTCTTGTGTGCAGGTTGAGAAAGTCATTGTATGGGCTAAAGCAAGCCGCCAGGGCTTGGTATGCCAAGATCGATAGCTTCTTGCTATCACTGAATTTTGTTCAGTGCAAATCAGATCCAAATGTCTATTTGAAGTTATTTAATGGTTCATTAATGATCATTGTGTTATATGTTGATGACCTCCTCATTACAGGAAGCTCATAGGCTGAGATTGCTTCCTTAAAAGGAGCTATGAACCAAGCCTTCTCCATGACAGATTTGGGGCTCTTAAGTCAATTTTTGGGGCTTGAGATCTCTCAAACCAAAGCTGGAATCAAGGTGCACCATTACAAATATTCCTTGGACTTTCTGAACAAATTCAAAATGAGGATTGCAAAGCAAGCAAAACTCCTTTCCTTTCAGGAGTGAAGCTGGAAGAAGTTGATTCTTCACCGATGGTAAACAATACACTGTATAGGCAATTGATTGGATGTTTATTGTATCTGACACATACTAGAACTGATATTTGTTATGTAGTAAGTGTGGCTTCTATATTCATGGATCAGCCTCAAGAGATCCATTGGAAAGCATCCAAAAGGATCCTTAACTTTGTTCAGGGAACAAGGACACATGGGATCTTCTATAAAGCAAAATCTGATCTTGAATTGATTGGATTTACTGATAGTGATTGGGAAAGTGATAGCACAGACAGAAAGTCCACATCAGGATATGTGTTCATGCTTGTAGAAGGGACAATCAGCTGGTCAAGCAAGAAACAGAGTGCCATTGCACTCTCATCTACAGAAGCAGAGTACAGAGGAGTTGTTAATGCAACAACTCAATGTTTATGGTTGCAGGGTTTACTTGGAGAGTGTGGCTTCAAACCTGAGTACTCAAGTACCATATACTGTGATAACCAGAGTACCATTCGAATCTGCAAGGATCCAATTCAGAAGCAGAGAACCAAACCCATTGAGATCCATATGCACTACATCAGAGAACTTGTGCATGATGGCACCATTCACTTACTCTTCTGTTCATCTTCAGAACAAGTAGCTGATATCTTCACCAAAGAATTTTGTGAGAAGACCTTCAGCAATCACAAATCACTGCTAGGGATTGCTGATCATGCTGTGAAAGCATGAGTGAAGACAAGATTCTACAATTTTGTTTTACAGTCCATGTTTAAGGGAGGATTTTCCCAAGTTGGTTTTGCCTCTTTCCTTGTTTAAATGGATTTGCAGTATGTAAAGGGTGACTAAGCCTTGTTGCTAGGCCCTATAATTTTCTGATATATTACTCATAATTTAGTCTTAAGGGGGGGTGTTAGAATAATCAACCCATAGTTTACCCACTTAGACATTAATTCCATTATTTTTGTCTTATTTGCCTAGTTCATGTGTCCCACCTTGTGCAAGTTGCTATTTGCCTATCCATAGATGTCAAACTTTCCTTATTTAACTCATGTAGCACATAGGAGAGCTAAAGGAATCAATTCTTCTTTATTCCTAGCCTCCTAGGCGCCCTTCTTCTTTTTCTGCTTTATTGCCTGCTTTTTCAGTGTTTTAAGGCAAAAGGAAAAGCTAGACTAGGTGAGGTTGACTTGTTTTTTGTCCTGCACATACTCCTCTCTTTTCTCCATGAAAAAGCATGTATGAGCTACCATTCCACCACTCTTTAGCTTGCCTATGCCTTTTTTCCAATTCGTGAGCTCCATGACAGATTTGGGATCAGCTTTTTACACCTATGGGGGATTTGCTTATTTTTGGTAAGACTGCTTTATGCTAGTTTTGGATGCCTCCTCATGCATTCAATTTATTGATATATTCTATTTATTTAGCAACCTATGTTATTACAGGGTTGGCTATTGTACACTCAGTTAATACAATTTAGTGTTACAGCTCCATATTCAGTCTCTTTTGTGAGCAATTTTGCATGATCAATTGATAATTGTTGTGAGTAAAATTAATCTATTGCTGGCCATAATTTCCACAAACTTTGGGGAAGGACATGGAATACACTCATGAACAAAATAATAACTGAATCATAAACAAAAGAAGACAGAGATGCATAATATATTCAACCAGATCCAACAGAACACAATATTGAAGTTCATTCATAAAAGAGAAGCATGACTCGCATATAAAAATAAACCAGTAATGAATATATCAATTAAGCAACTAAAAAAACTGAATAATGAATCCAACAAAGAAACTGAAGGGTAAAAGGTGTCATATATCTCATAATTTCATCATCAAATGCATACAAGAGTTTTGATATTTAACTCATGAACAAGTCCGAACTCATGAAAAAGTCTGCAGACCTCCTGAATCTATCCCAAAAATCGAACCCTCTCAATGAATTTCTAACCTACATAAATAATGTTCCTTACAAAATCAATTAGGTATCAAACCCTAACTGCCTTTCATCCACTCGATGAGATAAAGTAAAAAGTACAATATTACAAAACATGATATTTTCTAAAAATAGTAAACACTAACTAATATGTTTCTCAAAAAGAGATAACAGAAAAATGATTCAATAACTGACTCACAAGTCCTTTGTTGCCTCAGCTAGCAAAGCAATGCCATCTAATTCTTGAGCTTTCTTCTTAGCTCGCCTTCACTCCTACTCCATGTCAGTTATCTTCTTGGTGAGCTCCTCATTTCTCTGCTGCAAGTCCTTGACTGTCTTCTCCAACTCTGTACAGTGCAAGTCAGTGGTTCTTTTTCTCTTTAGAACCTCTTTAAATAATTCTATCAGCTCCTGACAATGGTCATTGACATCCTGAAGATCTTCTCTAAGCCTTCTGTTAGCCATCATCAGCCCCTGATTGATCTCTTGCATATAGTTCATCTACTGTTTGTACTGCTCAATAATTTTCTACAAGTTTTCTTTATCTGAATCAACTGACCTTCCTGTCATGATCTCTTTTTCATAACTGGGCATCTCAGGTATGTCAAACCTCTTAAAAATGTCTGCATCCTTATTTAACAGGTCTGTGGGAACAGCAGGAATATTAGGGTCTTTCATAATACCTGCTTGCCTAAGCATAAGTTCATCTTCATCTTCCCATTCTTGATCTTCAACAGGAGGTACTTTAGCTTTTTCTTCCTGCTGTTGCTTTAAAATTTCATTTCTTATTTCAAAAAATATGGCAAACAATTCAGACTCAAGCTGCCTTAACTCCTTTACTAACTGTGATGATCCTTTTACTTTTGCAGGATGAGAAGAGGAAGCTTTGGCAATTGTTTTTCCCTTGCTTTTAATGTTCAATGTGTCAAATTCTGGTTCATCACCTCAGGAAATATCATTCAGGACAGTCACCTGCTTGGAATTCAATTTAGGATTGAGCAGCTTCTTCATATTCCATCTTAGCTTATTCGTTGGCCTGGTTTTAGGCCTCCCATATGGGGCTATCACTTCAATCCTTTTCTTCTTCTTATTAGGTTTGACTGTTTTGATTTCTGAAGTGGAGAATGCTCTGCAGGTTTCAACCCTATCTTCAGTTTTAGTAATAGGCTGATCTTCTTCTAGCAAATATCCCTCATCATCTGAGAGAATGGTGAGTGGACTTCTCTGCTGGGTCTGAAACTCCTCCTTAGGTGCAACAACCTCTTCTGTAACTGCATCTTTAACTTCCTTGGAAACCTCTGTTGGTATCAACTGCTACCTAGACTGCAATTTCTCTTCTGAAAACAATGAATACTTTCCTGTAATACCAGCTCAAAACACTTTGGGTTTACTGTCAACCTCCACATGCTCTGCTGCCTTCTCAACTTTGACATATTCCTTGTCTTCAAGTTTAGCTTTCTGACCAAATTTTCTCATCTGTACCTTCCCTTTGTTTGCTTGTTTTTTAGGCTTCTGATTCTCGTGTTTGTTTTGAAAGCCAAACCAAAAGATGAAAAAATCCCAGGTCTTTCCTTCATGATGCAAAACAGTGCTAATAATCAACTTAATTAGCCCACGATGAAAGATGGACTGAGAAGAATGGTCCATATGCCCTTTGACCCTGTTAGACATTTTCTGCAAGCTTTTGAATAACAAGAATGGAAGGCTCATCTTGGACACCCCCACCATATGTTCCAGAAATATGAAGTGGTACTTAAAACAAAAGCATACCTGCCCTCGCAAGTAATATAACTCTGTTAAATTCTGATTGGTTCTACCCATTCCTTTCTGAAGTTCTGGATTAATATGCCCTTGTTCCAATCTGGGGTAACATTTGGTAATAAAAATCTCTGAGCATAAAAGGTGAAGGGTAGTTTCTTAAACTACATTTCCCCTTGATTCTTAACTCCTATAGCCTCTGCAACCAGCTCTACTGTCAATCTGAACTTCAAAGTATCAAACACCACCATGTCATCATTGTAACCTTGAGCAAACCTACAAGAAACTTCAGCATTGCAACCATCTATTTTCTTGAAGAAGTCTAGCCAGGGAGCCTGTTGGAAAAGTTCAACACACCCAGGGAGTTTTTCAATCCAACCTATATCAGTAGGTTCAGCTCTGTTCACCTTACCACTCTTCCCCATTTTTCTTCAAAATCTAGAACTGTATGGATTCTAGGGTTCAATTGATAACCTAACAAGTGATGTTTCTTTTTTAAATCTCTCAGGTTTCAAAAACAGCTCTCCTTAATCTTCTCTGACTGCTCCTTTTGTTTTCTTAATACAGGATGGGTTTTATCACAAGTATAAGAGACTTAGATCATTTGAAGTATTCCAGACTCTTCACTGCAACTGATGAATGTCATTCAATTTAATTTCTCAAGTAGATAACCATCTCCATCATGCATAATAAACCTGTGTATTAGTACCCGTAACCTGCCAGAATCAATTATGAACCATCTCTGCACAAAAAGAGTTTTACATGAAGGATCCCAACTGCCAACTTTTAAGACTAAATGAATACTGTTTATATGTTGGATGATAAGATATATGAAGCATAAACCATCTTAAAATTTAGTCACTTTCTACTCTCAGTAATTTTAGTATAAAAAGGACAGTAGGTCTTCCTCTACTCTCAAGCCTTCAGCTCCTTGCAGCTTCTATTTGCTTCCAAAAAACAGTAGGTTTCAACACCTAACAGAATTAGGTCTCCCTGCAACTTCAGATATTTGGCTCCTTTTTGTATTACTTATCAACAATTTCTGCGCAGTAAGGCTTTGCAAATGTGGTATCAATTACTAGCTTCTCAGGTTTACTGGAGATTGCTTGTCTGTTGAATAAGAAAAAAAGGACAATCTGCAATCTATTCACATTATGCTTCCTGTAGCTTTAGTATAAAAAACAAAAATAGGTCTCCTTGTAATCTTAGACATTCAACGCAGTTGTCCCACTGTGTATAAGTATCATATCTTTTTGTGAAGTTTAAGTACTATAACATACACAGTTTTTAACCCAGCCTCTTCCAAACCTCAACAAATGAATAGTTCAATATAGAGGCTATTTTTCAGTCCTCCACTCAACAGAGCATCTCAGAATGTCTTAGGCAGTTATTTCTTTGGCCGAAATTTCATTTAAAAGCACAATTTAACATTTTCCTTGATCAATTTTGACAGAACGAACTCCACCAAAAAAGCCCCAAATTTTCAGTTATATTGGCTTATCGTGGAATACCTTTTAATTGATAGACTGTAGATACTTTGAACCACTCTTCATGCTGTTTGAGTGCCGTCCTGAAAGATATAGGTGTCGTTCAGGGTCTAATTTAAGTCCAGGTGTCAAGATGAAGAAGCCCTAGTTTTCTGTGCGACTATGAAAACCTCCACTAAGCTTTGCAACTACAATCTTCATATTTTTAGGCAGGCACCATCATTCCATTAACTGCTCAGCTTTGGGAAAGAGATAAGAAGTAACTCTACTTAGATTAAACTTGATTTAACCGACCATCTATCATGATAAGCTGCTTTATAATTCATGATGACTAGTCTCTTCTTCACATTATGAAACCACCTATTCTCATGATGATTCCTGAGATAGCACGTAGCAAACTCTCCAAAACACGTGATTAGTCACTCATCATTCGAAAAAATGCCAAATTTTTGCTAAAAAATCGAAGGAATTGAGAGTCACGATATTCTTGTAGCGCTCCATTATTTTTTTCCACTTGCGCTACAAGAATATCATTAACACTATTTTATCGTAGTTTTACAACTTTTTGTCATTTTGCATGAAGTTTTAAAGCTGTTTGAGTAATGACTAAGCTCAGAATATGATTTGTGAATCCATTATTTGATATAATGACTTTAAAAAACCCCTTCAAAATGTAAAGGACGAAAAAATAAAGCAAAAATATAAAGGCCAAAATCATAATTTCACCTAACAACCAAAAATTCTCCTAAAAAAAGCAAATAATCAAACTAAAGAAAATAACTAACTTGAAACAAAAATGCAAATCAAACAAAATTTGAAGAAACAAATCACTGACTTAACATAAGGGAGCAACCCTATCACTATGATAGAATGGATCAGCCCTTACATCTGACCATGGAAGGAACCAATCCTCTCACCATGTCAGAATGGCTATGGGTCTCATCACTTTCTCTTGGAGTGAACCTCGATATGGAGAACACCAAGATTATCCCTGAAGTACTTGAACTTCATCCTAGCCAATGGCTTCTTCAATACATCAGCTATCTATTCCTCCGTCACAACATACTGGAGCTTCACTACTCCTCTCTGCACCATATCCTTGATATAGTGATACTTGATCTTGATATGATTTGACTTGTCATGGAACACTGGATTCTCTAACAACTTCATGCAACTTTGGTTGTCACAATGTATACAAGTAGCATCCAACTAGAGATCAAATATATTAGACATTAGCTTCTGTATCCATACTGCATCACAACTAGCTGAACAAGCTATGCCATACGCTACTTCAGCTGTACTCAGTGCCACATAGGATTGCTTCCTGCTAAACTAAGAGATCACTCCTGATCCCATACTGAATCAACATCCTGAAGTACTCTTCCTGTCGATGGCACTGCCTGCCCAATCTGAATCAACATAACCCTCTAGGTTAATCTTTTGATTTGCATCATACTTGAGCCCATAATCAATTGTATCCTTCAGGTACCTCAGAACATGCTTTGCAACAATCAAGTGAACACTTCTCGGATCTGTCAAGTACTGTCTCAAGGTGTTCATAGAAAAGAAAATGTATGGTATCGTGTTGATCAGGTACATCAATGACCCAATCATCTGACAATACATCATAGCATCAACTGACTCTGATGAAACATCACTCAATAGCTTCAGGTTCAATACCATAGGTGTGGCTATAGATTTGCAGTCCATCATCCCAAAACTCTTCAGGATATCTACTGCATACTTCCCTTGTCCAAGGAAGATTCCATCTGTACTCTGCCACACCTCCATACCTATAATGTAATGCATCATCCCCAAGTCCTTCATTTCGAACTCAGCAGCAAGATTTCTTTTCGTATCAGCAATCAACCCATCTGTAGCTGTCACAAATAGATCATCTACATACAATAGGAGCATCACTTGGTTTCCATATTCAACCTTGTAGTAAAGGTTGGAATCTGCTTTACTCTTGGTAAATCCCAAACTAGATAGAAAGCTGTCAATTCTGTCGTACCAGGTCCTAGGTTCCTATTTCAAACCATACAGGGCTTTCTTCAATTTGCATACATGAGACTCTCTATCATGTGTCTCAAAACTGAGTGGTTGTTCTACATACACTTCCTATTCTAGTACACCATTCAAGAAGGAAGTCTTGACATCCATCTGGTGTATCTTCCATTTCATCGCTGCAGCCAGGGAAAGTACTGATCTGATGGAAGTGTATCTGGCTACAAGTGCAAAGGTTTCTTCATAGTCTATTCCTTCTTTTTGAGAGAAACCCTGAGCTACAAATCTTTCCTTATACTTTTCAATGCTACCGTCTACAGCATGCTTTATCTTGTAGATCCATTTGGAAGTTACAACTGACTTCCCTTCTGGTCTTGGGACAACATCCCAAACATCATTCTTCATGATCGATTGATATTCTTTGATCATAACATCCTTCCATTCTTTCTGTTTTACTGCTTCTTCGTAACTGGAAGGTTCTTTATTAATGAAATCACATAGTAAAGCTACATACCTAGAATTGGATCTGGTTCTCTTCCTTTCTCTATGATTCTCTTCTAGAGCCCCATATCTTTCCACACCTTGGATAAGTTCACATACCCAAGCAGGTTTCCTCTTATGAGGATTCTTCTCTAGAGGTGGATCTATAGGTCTTTGTGGTTCCTCGAACTCTCAATCTTCTTCTTGAGCTTCTTTGTCCATGATTGTATCATGAATTCTAGGTACTTCTGCTTCTGCTTCTTCAGGTTCTTCAGCAGGTCTCTTTCTGGATTTTTTGTAAGATGTGCCTTCATAAAATGTCAAATCCATGCTGATGTCAATCTTCTTGTATCATGGGAAATAGATTCTGTAAGCCTTCGAGCTTTTAGAGTATCTCACAAATATGCCCTTCTTTCCTGAAGGATCTAATTTTGTTCTCTTCTCTTTTGGAATGTGTATGTACATGGGACAACCGAATATTCTGAGATGGTTGAATTTTGGTTTCTTTCCGAAGAAGACTTATTTAGGATTCTTGTTCTCGAGTACTCTATGTGGAGTATTGTTCTGTACATATACCGCTATTCTAGCAGCTTAAGCCCAAAGATGCATAGGTAGATATTGATCATGAAGCATTACTCTTGTAGCTTCCATGATGGTTCTATTCTTCCATTCCATAATTCCATTCTGTTGTGGATTATAAGGAGTGGAAAACTCCCTCTTAATCCCTGATTCTTTGCATAGCTCTTTGAATTCATTCAAAGTGAATTCTCCACCATTATCTAATCGAATGGTCTTGATCTTCTTTTAAGTATGGTTTTCGATCAAGGCTTTGAATTCCTTGAACTTGCTGAATACTTCATCTTTGTTCTTCATAAAGTAAATCCATGTCTTTCTAGAAAAATCATCAATAAAAGAAACATAGTATGCATACTTGCTTAGTGAGTTTGATGACATAGGACTGCATACATCAGAGTGGATGATTTCTAGAATACCTTTGGATTTTCTTTCGCTGCTAGGAAATGTCTTTTTGTATTCTTCCTGTTGAGTCAGTAAATTTTTCCTTCATTTTTGGTTTATTTTCTCTAGTTTTGGTTTCTTTTTCAATCTACCTCAGTTAATTTTTTGGTTTTAATTTCCAGTTTTGATATCCTTAGAAACTCTATTGTTGATTGAATAGTTTTTAAACACAGTCTTTTTAGGTTTTATTGGATTTTTGATGGTCTTTTTATGTTTTAAAAGGGGTAAAGAAGGTCTTGTGTTCAAAGGTTTAGTCATTAATGTGTTGTGAGAGGAGCTAGACTTATCTCTTAACCTTAGCAATTCTCTAAACCTCCGACAATTTGGCAAAAAGTTGTAAAACTGCGAAAAATTGGCTAAGTAATTATTCTTGTAGCGCTGGTGGAAAATTAACAAAGGGCGCGCTACAAGAAAATCGCGGCCCTTTGTTAACTCAAATTTTGTGCAAATTTTCATCATTGGTGTCGTCTGGAAATGATTGATTGTATTTTGCAAGGTGTTCTAACACGTGTGACTGCAGTTTAGACACGTATGTTAGCAGATTTCAGTCACGCAGCCAAAGCAAGTTCATCATTGCTAAAAACGTGGAATCGGTTGGACAAGACCATTAAATATCGGCTTAACTGTCAAGTTTCTCGTTCTACATGCATTATTATAGGAGAGAAGAGTTCATGGAGAAGAATCAAAACGCTAAAGAACTGGATTATGTTCCTGTGAAGGAAGACAGCATTTTGAACGCCAACAGAAAGTTAGGGCATCTTAATTCTTTCATTTGCGGTTGAGGAGATGACCTGGAGACACTTGTGTACCTCAGGAGAGACCGTTGCTGCTTTAAAACGAAGCCTTAAGCTAGAACATTTGAGAAATTGGTAGGTACCTTGCTACAAAACCCTTATAGCTCAAAATTTGGGTTTTTTCTTGTTGCACGGTGATTTGAAGAAATTGCCTGGTGGAGATGATATAATAGGCTATAAGATAAACTTTCCACCACCGAAATAGTCACCAGGAGTTATTATGAAGAACCTGAAGGAACAGAGCAGCAAAGAGGCTTTGAACTTAAAGTTTTCAGCTTGTGGAATTTTAGCGATTATTTGAAGAAAGATAGTATATGATTTGTTCTCTTGTACATTTGAAACTCTGGTGATGATACAGAATGGTTACAATGACCTGATTGAAGAGTTTTTTCCCATGACCTAATGCACCAGAATTTTCAGGAAACAACATTCAAAAGATTGATAGATTGACTAGTTATGCTCATGTTTCACACATAGGTGTTTTGTTGATTAATTCGAGTGGTTTGAAAACTGTTGGAGTTGTTATGATATGTGAAATCATTTGCTGGAAGTACCATGTTCGAATGCTAGAAGGACATATTGGCTGTGATATACAGGATTTGATGACATTTTGTGGCTAGGGTGAAGATATTGCAAACACTGGTGTTTTTGTTCCTTTGTTTTTATGCTGACAGTCCCCACTTGATCCAATGAGCTTATGGGTGATGTTGTGTTTGAAAATCTGAAGCAATGGAAGATTTAGGGTTTGAGGTGAAGCTGTTTTGATGCTGAGATTTAAGTGAAACCTTGATGAAAACAGTCATATTCACTGACAGTTTTCCATTGTATTGAATAGTCTGGATATTGAATTGCTGTCTTCAGTGTTTGAATCAGTTTGTAATAAGGATGATCACAGTTTATGTTTGAAAACATATCATACTGTTTCCTAAACCCTAAAACAAAGAATTTGAATGGCTGATATTATGAAACAATTTGATATTCTTCCTAATGGTACAGTTTGAAAATTAAGCAGAGCCTATTGTTCATATGACAGTTTTCAGTTATGTTTGATATGATCTCACAGTGTATCTATCAGAAACGTAATTGTATGGTTGAGACAAGGGAAAACTGACATTGCAGGCCTGTACAGGAGTACATAGCAAATTGAAAAGAGTTCAAATAACAGCAAACCAGTTTTAAAAACATTTCTGAAACCTCAAGTCAGACTATTTCTATCTGCTGAAAGGAGAATATGGGAAAAAGTGGAAAGGTCAACAGGGCTGAGCCCACAGACCTAACCTGGGTTCAGAAACTTCCTGACTGTGCAGAACTGTTTCTGCAGGCAGGTTGGTTGAATTTTTTCAAGAAGATTGATGGTTTCAATGCTCAGGTTTCCTGCAAATTTGCCAAGGGGCTTAAAGAAGATATGATCATGATGGATGCTTTGAAATTCAACCTAACTGTGGAGTTAATAGCTGAAGCTACTGAGATCATCAATGAGGGAGAGCACTGGTTTAAAAAATCACCTTTTGAGTTTGAACCCCAAAGATACTTATTGCCTAATGTGATTCCTGACTGGAGCAAGGGTATCCTCATTCAAAATTTTAGGAAGGAGTGGATTGAGCCTTTAAGAATTCTTCAAAGTTATGTGACCTGTGAAGGAAGATATTCATTTGTCTTTAAATACCACTTCAAGTTCCTGCAGCACATAATAGGAGTTTCAAAAATGAACTTGCCCTTATTTTTCTTAAAAAGCCTGCAGAAGATGTCAAGTAAAATAAAGCCACAGGATGATCACACTTCCCAGTCACTCTTTCACCATGGTCTCATTAAATTGATCATCACCACAGTGTTGCAGCATGAGGGAAGGAATTGGGATTTCTTTTTATTTTGGTCAGATATTCATCCTCAAAAAAAAGTCCAACAACCAAAGAGACAAACTGACAAGGGGAAGGTAATGATCAAAAAGCTAGGTCACTCACTCAAATCTACAAGTAAAGATGAGGTCAAAGCCAAAAAGGGGATAGAGCAGGTAGCAAAACAGGTGAAGGATGACAGTCAGCTCAAAGTGGTTTGAGAGTACCCTAAAGCCAAGTACTCATTGTTTGCAGGTGAAGATGTGCAACCTTGTTTGAAATCACCACCAGTAGCACATTATGAGGAAGCTAGGACTGTTGATATAGAAAGAGCTGTTACTCTTGAAGAGGAATTACAAACTAAACCAAGGAGCCCTCTTACCATACTATCTGAAGATGAAGGTTATTTACTAGAGGATGAACAGCATATTGCTGAGACAGAGCCAAGTACAGAAGCATGTGGAGACTTTCCTACCTCAAGGGTAAAATCAGACAAGCCTAAGAAAAAGAAAAAGAAGCAGGTAGCTTCATACAGAAGTTCATACAAAAGGCCTCAAACCATACCTACTAACAAGCTGAGATGGAACATGAAAAAGCTGCTTAACCCCAAACTAGAGTCCAAACAGGAAGCTGTGGTGATTAGTTCTTGCTCTAGTGAAAAAACAGAAATGGTTGAAAAGAGCAGTAAAGGTAAGGGAAAGAGAACTGTCAATCCTTCCTCCTCTTCCCAACCTACAGAGAAAAAAAGACCACAGTTAGTAGGAGAAAGTGAACAGCCTAGGTCTGAATTATTTGAAATAATTGCTGAAATTAAAGCTAGACTTACCAAGCAGCAAGAAGAAGATACAGCAAAGGCAGATGCTTTTGGAGATCATAAATTGGATGAGGAGGATCAAGATATTCTCAGGAAAGTAGGATATTTAGTAGAATCAGTTGTTCATGATGATTTTTCAGATCTTTTAATGCAGGAGGACAATACATCAGAGATCCCAAATTTTGATGAAGAGAATGTACAAGAAAGTATTCAGAGATACAGGAAACACATGAAGCACCTGTAGGAAATGAATGATGGATTATTCAAAGTTAATAAAGGGTTGATAGAGAAGTTGCAGGATATGCATAAGCATTTTTTTGGAGCTGTCAGAAGTTTCTGAAGAAGTCCTTAGCAGAAAAAGAGTTGCTGACAGGTACTGTGCAAAGCTGGAGAAGACTGTTGATCATCTACAACAGGAAAATGAAGACTTGCAGAAAAGGATAACTGCTATAGAGAAAAAGGATAAAAGAGATAAGAAAAGGGCTCGAGGTCTAGATGGTATATCTCTTCTTGTGGAGGCTGCGAAGGAGATCTGAGGCAGTTTGTAGTTAGTGGTTCTTTAAGATAAATATTTTGTTTTTGGTTAAGAGTTTGCTATTTTTAGCATCTTGTAATTTTTGTAAAAGTAATTTTTGACTTTACTCTCCTTGGTAATTCGATGGGAGTAGTTAGAAAGAGAAACCTAACTGATTTTGAGATGATGTCTATTTAGAAGAGTTAGCAAGTGATTGTAAAGGTTCTGGATTTTTTGGGAGCATCAGGAGGTCTGCTAGCTGATTATACTTTCAGGCTTATTCAGTGATAGGTACTGTAACACTCTTATGCATGTACTGATGAAACTATGAATATATGACTCTTTCCCCTTCATTTGGTCTGTGTTGGCTTTATTGTGGGCTTGTTTAGCTTCTTAATTGACAAATTCAGTGCTGGTTAATGTGTATTTTCTGGTGTTGCTTGTCCATTATGTGTGAACTTCAATACAGACTGTTTGTTGGATTTCTGTGATATATATGCATCTTTATCAGTTATATGTGTTTGATTTAGTTGTTGCTTATTTACTAAATGCATTCCCTGTATGATCTTGAAACTTACAACCAAAAACATATAAACAAAACCCTAAACCCTAGTTTGAATTGAGTTTTTCTTTTGAGATTGTGTTGGCTTGTTCCCCTAGCCTTAGGAACAATTTCTGGCACAAACATCTTTGGCGCCGTTGCCGGGGACGAAGCTGAAGCAAATATTCCCTAGGATACTCATCATTTTCCTGGTTTGAGAGGTGGACTCAAACCAGCATCTTTAAAGGCTATTTTCACCAAGTTTGGACACACTGGCTTCTAGAAGTATTGGAACCAGGAGAAGACCTACATCTCCTTTGCTACATGGTGTGACAGACCCTGAAAAGATTATTAAAACAGCAAGAAAGATCAGAAGGTCCCAATCTTTTCCAGCTTCTTGTGATCCTCACCAGTTGGGTGATTCATTAGACCCAGCTGAAAACTCACCTTGGTTAAAACCTATCATTCCTGAAAATACTTTTCAAATTTTTACCAATCCAGAAAGATTTTTGAAAGCTAAGACTACTTCTCCTGGAAAAATCCCACTCTTTCAGTTTAAAATAGGAAAAAATCCATTCCAAGCAAGTACCAGTCAAGTTTCTTCCTCTTCAAAACCTCAAACTAAACCTCAGTCCACAATGGCAGCCCAAAATCCACCTATGGATATGATGGACAGAATGATAGCTGCTAGGTATGCACCACTAGCATTACCCCAACCTTTACATGCCTTGCCTACTCATGATTATCTGAAATATATGCCCCGATTCAATGGACAAGGTGAAACAACTGCAGAAGAACATTGGGAGGCCTTCCTGAGTTATGCAGACAATCAGAACATCGAAATTAAAGATGTATGGATGAGAGTATTTGTGCAGAGCTTAGATGGGGATGTGAGAAAATGGTTCAGGGAGTTGCCTACCAACTCCATTACAATCATTGAAGAACTCCGTGACCTTTTCCTGAGGCAGTGGGGAGACACCAAGGACCACACTTATTATATCACTGAATTTGGTGCACTCAGAGGAAAGAAAGATGAGAATGTGGTTGATTTCTCAAAAAGATTTAATAAAATGTATAGTAGGATTCCAGCAGAGATCAAACCTACTGAAACATCAGCCAAGCTGACTTATGCAAATGCATTTGACCATGAATTTTCATTGTTACTCAGAGAAAGAAGAGTTGTCTCTTTGCTGAACATGCAAGATGCAGCATTGGAGGTGGAGTCAAACTTACTGGCTTCAAATAAACTTAAAAAAGAAACACCTCAATAGTTATATGAAAGAAAAGGGAAGAAAGAGGCTGTTTCAACAAGTGCTGCACCTCAATCTGCTGAAGCCAAAATAGATGAAATGGCTAAACTTGTTAAGGTTCTCACTGCCAAGCTGAACAAACTAGAACTGGAAAAAAATTCTGCCAAACCTGCTCCAGAGGCTCAGAGGAATCCAAATAATCAAAATCAATTCAGGAGGCAGTTTGCTCCTAGATTCATGCCAAGGGAGCGAAGAAATAATGACATTCAGCAGGAAAGGAGAGAGAATGAAGAGCAAAAAGTGCCCCCGCCTTTTCAAAATAATGTAGCTGATGAAGAGGAGGTTGATGAACAGCTCCTCTTTGAGGAGACTGAAACTGACCAAGACATGAATCACTTTGGAGATGGTTTATCCACAGGTTTTGTAACAGAAGGCGATTTTTTAAATTCTGAATTTTATGACGCTGATTTGTATGAAGTTGAAGATGATTTAGAGTTTGAAAAAACTGCTGTAAATGCTGCTGCTAATCAGAATGGAATCAAAAAGACCATCAATCTCAGATCTGGTCCGAAACAAGTAGTCCAAGCTCCCAAGAAGAAATCTGTTGTACGTGCTGCAAATGTTTCAGCTGCAAATGTTCCTGATAAACAAGTTGCTGGTCCTGTCACAGAGAAGAAGCAGCCTGCAGAAAAGTCCAAGAAAAATGCTGAAATTGAAGAGGTAAACAGGTCAGCTCAGAATTTCAATTTGGAAACTGAATTAGGGAAATTGAAAATTCCTGTCCCATTGACTGAACTTATAAAGAATCCATCTTATAAACAAACAGTCTTAAAAGTTATGAATTCTGCTAGTAGTCAGCCTACTGCCAGTGGTCAGCCTACTGCCAGTGGTCAGCCTATTTCAGATACTGTCAATTTTCAAGAAGAAAGCCCAAAAATATTTATTGGTTCTGCCCTAGCTGAGAAAACAGAAAATGAAGCCGGTGCTTCTCCTCCCTTCTATGTTACCTTAACTGTCCATGACCAGATGATCCACAATTGCCTATTAGACTCCGGAGCATCCCATAACTTAATGCCCAAAGCTATGATGGAATCCCTTGGCCTCAGTATCACCAAACCTTACCATGACTTATATGCCTTTGACTCCCGAGCTGTCAAGTGTCTGGGGGTAATTAAAGACATGGTTGTTAACCTTACTCAGCTGCCCATGAAGAGTGTCATCATGGATGTTGTTGTAGTAGACATCACACCCAAGTTTGGTATGCTTCTTTCAAGATCCTGGGAAAAGAAGGTTGGAGGAACCTTGCAGATGGATCTCTCATATGCCACCATTCCTGTTTTTGGTGGAGAAACAAGAAGACTATACAGAGAATTACAGTTTGCATACATTGTAACAGATGACAAACACCCCATAAATCATCCATTGTACTCTGTTGATAAATTTCTTGGTACCTGCATGCTAAATTTTATTGATGAGGACAATTCAGGTGGTCTGTTACAAGTAGAAAAAGATCAACCTATAAAACACTGCAGAGAAGAAGAAGATGCATTGTGGGAGCTGTATTTTGATGGATCCTCTTGCAAAGAGGGTGCTGGAGCTGGAGTTTTGCTCATTTCTCCTGGAGGTGAGAGAGTAAAACTTATGTATAAGCTGGAATTCGTTACTACTAATAACACTGCTGAGTATGAAGCTCTGTTGCTGGGATTGAAGGCTGCAAAGGACTTGGGTATTCAACAAATTTCTGCATTTGGCGACTCTGAGTTAGTGGTTCAACAAGTAAAGAACAAATATCAAGTAAAGCAGGGTTTGTTGAAGATCTACAGAAACGAGGTATGGGATATGTTAGAAAATTACTTCATAGCATTTAACATATCTCATATTCCCAGAAATCACAATGAAACTGCAGATTCATTAGCTCTAGCAGCTACATACTTCAGAATTCCAAAAACTACCCAGTTAAGGTATCCAATAGAGGTGAGATACAGACCATGTGTCCTTGACAATGTAAAGCATTGGAGAGTCTTTGAAGATGATGTGGAAATAAAAATATTTCTTGAGCTGACAGATGAGTTTTCAAATGCTCAAATCGATCAAGATGAAGGAGAAGAACAGGATGATGTTTCTGCTAAAAATGAGTCTGCTGAAAATCAGTTTCCTGAAGATAAGATAGCAGGCCATAAGATCATTGAGCCAAAAAGTAACTTCATTCCTAAAGGTCTTGTGCCTTTAGAAAGAATTTTTACCAAATATGACACTCCTTCCAAGCCAGTGATGCAATCCTCAGAAGATAATGTTGTAGACTGCAATATTGGTACTGCAGAAAATCCAAGAATGGTAAAAATTTCAAAGTCTCTGACAGCTGAGCAAAGGGGCAGATATATTAAGCTTTTGAAAGAAC
>LPNX011002867.1:672292-694896 GCA_001517045.1 Pseudotsuga menziesii | reverse complement strand
ACAGAGGTGTTTTGTTGATTAATTCGAGTGGTTTGAAAACTGTTGGAGTTGTTATGATATGTGAAATCATTTGCTGGAAGTACCATGTTCGAATGCTAGAATGACATATTGGCTATTATATACAGGATTTGATGACATTTTGTGGCTAGGGTGAAGATATTGCAAACACTGGTGTTTTTGTTCCTTTGTTTTTATGCTGACAGTCCCCACTTGATCCAATGAGCTTATGGGTGATGTTGTGTTTGAAAATCTGAAGCAATGGAATATTTAGGGTTTGAGGTGAAGTTGTTTTGATGCTAAGATTTAAGTGAAACCTTGATGAAAACAGTCATATTCACTGACAGTTTTCCATTGTATTGAATAGTCTGGATATTGAATTGCTGTCTTCAGTGTTTGAATCAGTTTGTAATAAGGATGATCACAGTTTATGTTTGAAAACATATCATACTGCTTCCTAAACCCTAAAACAAAGAATTTGAATGGCTGATATTATGAAACAGTTTGATATTCTGCCTGATGGTACAGTTTGAAAATTAAGCAGAGCCTATTGTTCATATGACAGTTTTCAGTTATGTTTGATATGATCTCACAGTGTATCTATCAGAAACCTGATTGTATGGTTGAGACAAGGGAAAACTGACATTGCAGGCCTGTACAGGAGTACATAGCAAATTGAAAAGAGTTCAAATAACAGCAAACCAGTTTTAAAAACATTTATGAAACCGCAAGTCAGACTGTTTCTATCTGCTGAAAGGAGAATATGGGAAAAAGTGGAAAGGTCAACAGGGCTGAGTCCACAGACCTAACCTAGGTTCAGAAACTTCCTGACTGTGGAGAACTGTTTCAGTAGGCAGGTTGGTTGAAGTTTTTCAAGAAGATTGATGGTTTCAATGCTCAGGTGTCCTGCAAGTTTGCCAAGGGGCTTAAAGAAGATATGATCATGATGGATGCTTTGAAATTCAAGCTAACTGTGGAGTTAATAGCTGAAGCTACTGAGATCAGCAATGAGGGAGAGCACTGGTTTAAAAAATCACCTTTTGAGTTTGAACCCCAAAGATACTTATTGCCTAATGTGATTCCTGACTGGAGCAAGGGTATCCTCATTCAAAATTTCAGGAAGGAGTGGATTGAGCCTTTAAGAATTCTTCAAAGTTATGTGACCTGTGAAGGAAGATATTCATTTGTCTTTAAATACCACTTCAGGTTCCTGCAGCACATAATAGGAGTTTCAAAAATGAACTTGCCCTTCTTTTTCTTAAAAGCCTGCAGAAGATGTCAAGTAAAATAAAGCCACAGGATGATCACACTTCCCAGTCACTTTTTCACCATGGTCTCATTAAATTGATCATCACCACAGTGTTGTAGCATGAGGGAAGGAATTGGGATTTCTTTTTATTTTGGTCAGATATTCATCCTCAAAAAGAAGTCCAACAACCAAAGAGACAGACTGACAAGGGGAAGGTAATGATCAAAAAGCTAGGTCACTCACTCAAATCTACAAGTAAAGATGAGGTCAAAGCCAAAAAGGTGATAGAGCAGGTAGAAAAACAGGTGAAGGATGACAGTCAGCTCAAAGTGGTTTCAGAGTACCCTAAAGCCAAGTACTCATTATTTGCAGGTGAAGATGTGTAGCCTTGTTTGAAATCACCACCAGTAGCACATTCTGAGCAAGCTAGGATTGTTGATATAGAAAGAGCTGTTACTTTTGAAGATGAATTACAAACTAAACCAAGGATCCCTCTTACCATACTATCTGAAGATGAAGGTTATTTACTGGAGGATGAACAGCAGATTGCTAAGACAGAGCCAAGTATAGAAGCATGTGGAGACTTTCCTACCTCAAGGGTAAAATCAGACAAGTCTAAGAAAAAGAAAAAGAAGCAGGTAGCTTCATACAGAAGGTCATACAAAAGGCCTCAAACCAGACCTACTAACAAGCTGAGATGGAACATTAAAAAGCTGCTTAACCCCAAACTAGAGTCCAAACAGGAAGCTGTGGTGATTAGTTCTTCCTCTAGTGAAAAAACAGAAATGGTTGAAAAGAGCAGTAAAGGTAAGGGAAAGAGAACTGTCAAGCCTTCCTCCTCTTCCCGACCTACAGAGAAAAAAATACCACAGTTAGTAGGAGAAAGTGAACAGCCTAGGTCTGAATTATTTGAAATAATTGCTGAAATTAAAGCTAGACTTACCAAGCAGCAAGAAGAAGATACAGCAAAGGCAGATGCTTTTGGAGATCATAAATTGGATGAAGAGGATCAAGATATTCTCAGGCAAGCAGGATATTTGGTAGAATCAGTTGTTCATGATGATTTTTCAGATCTTTTAATGCAGGAGGACAATACATCAGAGATCCCAAATTTTGATGAAGAGAATGTACAGGAAAGTATTCAGAGATACAGGAAACACATGAAGCACCTACAAGAAATTAATGATGGATTATTCAAAGTTAATAAAGGGTTGATAGAGAAGTTGCAGGATATGCATAAGCATTTTTTGGAGCTGCCAGAAGTTTCTAAAGAAGTCCTTAGCAGAAAAAGAGTTGCTGACAGGTACTGTGCAAAGCTGGAGAAGACTGTTGATCATCTACAACAGGAAAATGAAGACTTGCAGAAAAGGATAACTACTATAGAGAAAAAGGATAAAAGAGCTAAGAAAAGGGCTCGAGGTCTAGATGGTATATCTCTTCTTGTGGAGGCTGCGAAGGAGATCTGAGGCAGTTTGTAGTTAGTGGTTCTTTAAGATAAATATTTTGTTTTTGGTTAAGAGTTTTCTATTTTTAGCAACTTGTAATTTTTGTAAAAGTAATTTTTGACTTTACTCTCCTTGGTAATTCGATGGGAGTAGTTATAAAGAGAAACCTAACTGATTTTGAGATGATGTCTATTTAGAAGAGTTAGGAAGTGATTGTAAAGGTTCTGGATTTTTTGGGAGCATCAGGAGGTCTGCTAGCTGATTATACTTTCAGGATTATTCAGTGATAGGTACTGTAACTCTCTTATGCATGTACTGATGAAACTATGAATATATGACTCTTTCCCCTTCATTTGGTCTGTGTTGGCTTTATTGTGGGCTTGTTTAGCTTCTTAATTGACAAATTGAGTGCTGGTTAATGTGTATTTTCTGGTGTTGCTTGTCCATTATGTGTGAACTTCAATATAGATTGTTTGTTGGATTTCTGTGATATATATGCATCTTTATCAGTTATATGTGTTTGATTTAGTTGTTTCTTATTTACTGAATGTATTCCCTGTATGATCTTGAAACTTACAACCAAAAACATATAAACAAAACCCTAAACCCTAGTTTGAATTGAGTTTTTCTTTTGAGATTGTGTTGGCTTGTTCCCCTAGCCTTAGGAACAATTTCTGGCACAAACACTTCCCTTTCACACATTTTTTGCAAACTCCATCATGTTTTGCTTGGAATTCTGGAATACCTTCAACAACTTTGCTTGCAATAGTTAGTGCTCTGTAATGCACATCTGCAAGCCTTCTATGCCAAAGTTCATTTGGCTCTACTGTGTCATGGATCAAGGTTTGTTTTGGAAGGCCCTTCAATTTGTACAAGCCTCCTTCTTGTTCTCCAATCACTACCGCATCATCGATAGTCTTTCCTTTTGGCCACATAATGACTTGACCATCTATAAATGCAACCCGCATCCCTGTTGCATCCAATGCTGAAATGGAGAGAAGCTTCTTCTTGAGTCCTAGAACAAACAATACTTCTTTCATTGTTAGAGACTTACTAGAGTTTAGTTTATATGAAGATTCCCCACTACCTTTTATTTGATATTGGTAGTCATCTCCTAGTTTCACCTTGTGAGGTGATTCATGTTGTGATAGTATCACAAAGGATTCCTTGAATCCCGTCATATGTTTGGAATCCCCACTATCTATAAGCCAATCATCACTACCATGAGTAATGTTACCTATGACAACGGAGATTAGAACATATTCATCCTCGCTTGAAGAATCTTCGCTTTCATATCTGGATCTCTTCTTGGATGGTTCATCATCCTCTGCAGCATGAGCATGGTGTATTCTTTTGTTCCCCTTCTTCTTATGAGAGTGGCCCTTTTTCTTAGGGTAGTCTTTTGCAAAGTGTCCTCTTTCATCACATGTATAACATCTTATTTTAGATAGATCTCTTCTAATGTTATCTTTATGATGAGGATCCTTACCTTTGGAGTAGTGAGGTTTTCTTCTGCTTCTCTTGGAGTGAACTGTGAGAGCTTGGTCTTCACTTCCCATCTTCTCTTCTCAAGATGCTATCCATGCTTCTTCTTCAGAGCATTCTTCCGATAGTCTGCTGAACTTGAATCACTTCTTTCTAGCACAGATTGCTTGGATGAAAGCATCCCATGACCTAGGAAGGCCATTCAAAGTAGTCATCACAATCTCTACATTTTCCACTTCTTCATCAACAGCTTCTAATTTTTCCTTGATCTAAGAAACCCTTGTGAAATAATATTAAATAGTTTCTGCATTCTGAATCTTCACATTCTTCAGTTGGTTCCTCAGAGTCATCTTCCGATTGATGTTCTTTCATTTAAACAATTTGGTTAGGGAATCAAACATAGCTTTAGGTGTCTTGAGAGAGGACACCTATGGGATAAGGTGATCCTTAATAGAATCATCAATTATCCTCTTTTCCATAACCATATTCTTCTTATGTAAGGCCTTTTCCTGATCTCCCTCTGGAGTTGGAACCTCCTCATGAATTTAGGAGTCTAATTCATTCTCTTCCAGGACCAGGGAGATCCTATACTTCCAGGCTTAGAATTTTTCAACTCCCTCATGATTTTAATCAATCTTGGTATGATGAGACATATTTAAATGATAACCTAAAATGAAAATACAAAATATTTTAGATCTTACCAGGTTCAAGATGTAAGATCTGAAACTTGAGCTAAAATCCTGCACAGCTGGTTCAGGAGCAAATTAGGGTTTTTCTTTTCGAGAGTTCTTCCACCCAAATGCCTTGAAATTTGTCCCTAACTTCGATTTTGGGAGGGATGTCAATCAAGGCCTGGGCTCATTGAAAAATTCCTCTTCTATAAAAATCCCTAATTTCTGACAGCAGTTACATGTCCAAAACTGAAAAACCTCAGAATTGGATTCTGTTTCGATAGAAAGATGCGCCCTAAGGAGGAGAGTTGTTCCACCTTATGTTTGCTGAAAATATGTGGAGGAAGGTCCAAAAACTAGGAATACCTAGTTCCCATAGCTACATAGTGTCTTCTTCTCAGGTTAGCTCTGATACCATGTTAGTTTTTCAACATTAAGCTAGCATTATGTTAGGATATTTACTGAGAGAATAAAAATTACAGCAATAAAACATAAGCACATCACAAGAGACAAGAGACAAAAAGATTTTTCCTCAGGGAAACCATAAAGGAGAAAACCCTGCAACTTCCTCAGAGATAGAATCAACACCAAAATAGTAAAATCCCCAAAACAGTAAGTGATCTCCCAACAGCAGTAGTCTTCGTCTTGTCTAGCCCTAGTGTATTTCCTTCCTCACTAATGCGCTACACTTGAGTGAGTGAATGATGTGTGTGATAAATAAAGAGGCTCTCTCTCTATTTATATTCTTTCTTTCACTTGAAGTGCACTCAATCATGTCGGCCTCACTTAACAATTACATACTAGAGCCGACATCTCTATGAGTGTCTAATAACCCTAGTGCCCCGAAACACTGGGGACTTTAACAATGACTTGACATGACTTATTTACATTATTGATCCTCCCGATTGGAACATCAAGGTATGACAACATGAATCAAATACATAATAGATACATCCCTGAATAAACATCGGGTTACAATACATAACATACATAGATGAATACATTCCAAATTTACAAATACATCAACACTTCTTCTTACAATAAACTTCACAAAAAGATAGCATGGAAAATTCCCTCTAACATCTACTTCACCTCTACTTATAAAAAAGAAAAATGACTCATGAGTTGCCCTCCAACCTTTTAGGATTCCTCCACTCTTCCTTTACAAAATTTTTCCCCCTAGTGCATGCACTTAGAAAAAAATAAATACAAAATATTAAATAATCCTCAGTTGTGAATAAGAAAAAACTAAGTGGGCCCAGTTGGTGTCTTGACAAAAATGCCCCAAGCTTGTGCTTGTTCACCGATTACCTGGTACTCTTCCAGTTCCAATACACGAATTGCCACCTCATGGTTTGACAACTAGGATTCGATTTCCTTCACCTTGGGTGTACTCTGACTCAAATATTCTTCCAACTTGAGTTTTTGACCTGATGCTTGTATAATCCAAATCTTGATGTCTTCTTCACTAATAGTTTCGAGCCTTGATATGCTTTCTTCTCCCTCTTGCAACCTCTCTTGCAAATTCTTCATATGTTCTTCCCTAACTAGGAAAACTTGATACAAGGAGTCTATTAGAATCATGCACTCATTGTGAACCAGATGTATGCCTTTGTAAAATTTAGCAGACTTTTCAATAGCGGTGTTTAACCCAATCGTTGTTCTACATTCAAAATTCAGTATGGCTACCTCCATCTTAAGACTTCCTGCAGATTTCTGAGGCATGTCAGCTGAAAAGGTTGAATGGGTTTCTATCCACACTAATTGATTTTTTACAACCTCTACCACATCAGATAATCTTCTCTGAAATTGTTTTGATTTGAGTTCTATCTCTTTCAATCTATCCTCTATTTGCTTAACCCTATACATCTCCCCTGCAAGATTCAACAAAACTTGATTTATCTCTTTTTGCAACATCGATGCTAGATTCTTGAATGGAGTGATCTCCATCTGTTTCTCCTTCGCCACTTGTAGTTGTTATTCAAGTAAAAGGTTATGAGCTTCCAACTCCTCTAATATTTTGCTCATTGCATCTCGTTTATTTACTGTTTCCATGACGTGCTTCTCGAGGTCTTTCTTCTCTCCTTCAATGATGTTCATTGATGATACTAGAGAATCCTTGTCAAACTGCAAAGTTTGGCATGCCTCTTTGGACTTCTCAATCATACTGAGCATATCTTCATGGTTTTTCTTCAGAGTTTGACCTTCATCTCTTTCCCTTTTTAGTGTTTCATTGATTTTAGCAATCTTCTTCTGAGATTGTTCCAAATCAGTCATGTTATCAACATTGTCCTCATTAGCAAGGGTTGAGGCTACACCTTCCCTTGCCATAAGTCTTGGATCTTTGTGATTCCCATGAACAATTATTTTTACAGTTCTGATGACTACTTTCTCTTCCCTGGTGTCCACTTTCTTATGATTTCTCATGACAATTCTTTTCTTATGCTTGTCATACAAAATAGTATTTAAGTCGGCCACCTCCTCCTCTTGGGATGGGATAAAAGGCATTAGTCATTACCTAATGTCAGATATGGATTTCCTTCTATTGTGCTACTATATGGGACATAGGATATTATTAGATCATCATAAGACTGATTTTTCTAAAGATCCGCATGGTCTTGTTACTCCTGCTCCTTTTGTTGAAGCTCTTTAGCTGCTTTCTCTCCATGTTCTTTTTCTTTGTCACTTGCTTCAAGTCTGAACCTCTCGGCCTCTTGTTGTATTTTCTAAGTCTCTTCTTCTTAATTCTTTTTCACAGTTTATTCTTCTACTAACCTTTTCTTAGCTTCTTCTTTGGATCTTCTTTTTTCTTCTTCTTCTACTACCAACCATTGTTCTTCTTTTTTCCCTTACCACCTACTGTAGTTATCTTTTACTTAAATCTCCTACTCAAAGTTGTCATATTGCGTGCATTTTGGAAAATTTCTTCATCTTTATCCCAATAGTTTGCATACTCAAAATGTACTCCTGCTGCATCACAATAATTTGCACCTTTATCCTCAGAATCATTCCTATGGAAACTTATCTCTCCAAAATAGAAGTACTCTAACTCCTTTACAAACTATGGTGCACTCTTCACCTTGGAGAACCTATAACTTCCTATATAAAATGAGACTAGGGGGTATACATCCTTCTTCTATTCAAACAAGAAACTACCAAACCCATCAATGTAAAGTTTCCTTACTATTTTCTTGTGAATAACATAATCCATAGTGTATTTTGGCAACAAAGAAGGGGCCCTCGAGTTGCCAAACATCCTCAGATATAGACCTTCCTCTCTTAGATAATAATGCCCATTATCTTGTAAAATGTTCAAGGTTTATTCCAACATGCAATCACACTCAGTGAGGAATATTAACTTGTATAATGGCATTATGAAGTCTTCACAAATACTCTTATAGTGATTGAAATATTTGCGTGCTCTCGACAAGTGATATGTAGCATAGACATGAGACTTAGCCTTATCCCATTTACACTTCAGAGTTGGGAACGACTATGTCCAGAAAATACAATCGATAAAAAATGAGCTCATATAGAACTCTCATTTATTTTGCGAGACTCCTTTGAGTGTGCACTTATACATGAGGACAAATTGTTAGACACTATATTTTCCCAGTTGGAAATTGTTCCTTGAGTGGCCACAAAGAATATTACTCGTACACAGCTCAGTTTGAAATTCTTTCCATTTGCCATTCCAAAGATTATGTTCAACATAAATGCTATCAATCTATAGGGAGTGTGAAGGTTCATAGTTTCATACTCCCTGGACGGCCTTGTACGAAAATTATTTTGAGGGACCATCATTCTTCTGACATTCTCCAAAACATCTAGATTAAGGTCCTTTAACCCTTTTTCATTTAAATAAGTCTGAGGCATGGGTAGCTTATATGCTTGGGATACATAAGTTGGGATGTAAGTAGCATAACCTTGTCCTTTTTGTTACATCAGCCCCGGGAAGAATCCAGCCTCTTACTTCTGAACATGGAAAAAGTTTTGGACGTGTGGTAACTTTCATGATTGTTGATCTCTCTATATTTGCATATATGTGTAAATCTTCCAATCCTGCATCTATGACACTTCAATTGGTGATCGTTTGGTATATTTTCCCCCTCTTCTACTTAGGTGCAAACCCTCTCACCGCTTTCATATCTTCATATATAACTTTCACTCGAGTTATCATCTCTATCTCTGGTTCTTTGTCTGTAGCTTGCACCTTCTTCTTCTGTTTTCGAGGCATGTTCCTATATGAATGATGAGACTATTTTGATCATACAAAAGCATGTTAGATTCAATCTATTCCAAACATATAATTTGATAAACTCTATACTAAACCAAAAACCCACCTTAAACAGAAGTCCCTTTACCAAATCATCATGATGCATAATGACTATATTTTCTGCGTCTACCCTAAATGCGCTCTCATGAAAAATAAAACACACAACAAGCTCAAAGTTTTTGAGGGACGGAATGCACAAGGTTCACAAGCATCAAATCTACTACATCAGTATTTAGGATCAACTCCAAGAGGCCATGGGGAAAAAAAACCTTATGGGTAACCAGGATTTTTACCCTAAAAGTAAATTCCTCCCAGGGAATTTTAAAAACGCCCCTTCCAATAGGCCAATAGCCGCAGTACTGCCATATCTGATTAATGCAATGAGGGAATGCTTGCAAATTACTAAATATACATAAATTTTTTGTCATATTTTTTCATTATATATACACACACACACACACACACACATATATATATTTGTTTTACCCATGGTTTGCAGAAAGCACCCCAGTAGTATTAAGATGCTAGGCGCGTTGCGCTCTTCCCTACGTGCTCTTGGACATTTGGTATCAGATGCTACGATGAACGAGGATTGGTCTTGCCTTGAGCATAATGAAACCCTAGTTGTGTTGAGCCAAACATCATTGCACAATAAAAACCAAAGTCCTCGAGCTCCACTTCACCATCCTCAGTATTTGAATATTCCGTTTTGGGGATGGTAATTTTTTTTATTACTATTATTTGATTAGGGATGAGATTGAGTTCTCTGGTGTTTTTTGGCGGAGAAAGAGGATCTACCTGCATTCATCCCAAGAGGATGAAAAACAAAAACTAATACCTATAATATGAAGCAGAAGAATGTAAAAATAAGAAAGGAATGTTTTCCTTTAATTGAATTTTGAATTAGGAGACAGAAACAACTTTATACAAAAATTCCTACAATCATGCTGAGCGATTCTACAATCATGTCGAGCCATTATACAATCATGCTGAGATATGAGGCTAAGCTATTCTAGAAGCATGCTGAGCCATTCTACAATCATGCTGAGATATCAGACTGAGTTATTCTACAATCATGTTGAGATCTCCTACAATCAGCATGTATGTCATTCTCAACACTCCCCCTCAAGTTGGAGAGTGAATGTCAAGAACTCCCAACTTGCATATCATAGTTGAGAAAATTTCTTTTCCTAGTGGCTTAGTGAACACATTTGCAAGTTGATTTGTTGAAGCAACATGTTTGGCTATAATCAAGCCATCTTGTATTTTGTCATGAATAAAATGACAATCCATCTCTATATGTCTGGTTCTTTCATGGGAGAAAGAATTGGCTGCTATATGTAAGGCAGCTATGTTATCACAATACAACAATGTTGGCTTCGGATTCAATACTCTCAAATCTGTCAATAATGAGCATAACCAAGATGATTCATAGCATGTACCTGTCATAACTCTATATTCGGCTTCTGCTGAGGAGAGAGATATGGTTTTCTGCCTCTTTGTCTGCCAAGAAATCAGAGAGGATCCCAGAAAAACACAATAACCCTAGTGGATCTACGAGATATTGGACAACCAACCTAGTCTGAATCAGAAAAGGCTCACAAAGACAAATCATTCTCAGAAGGAAAAAAGAAACCTTGTCCTAGAGTGCTTTTCAAATAACGCAACACACGCAAGGCAGCCTCCATGTGTGGTTGGTGTGGTGCATGCATGAATTTGCTTAGCACATGGACCGAATAAGTAATGTCTGGTCAGGTAATTGTCAAATAAATTAGGTGTCCAACAAGTCACCTATACTGAGATGGATATTTAAACAATTCCCCTGAATCCGAGAGTTTTACGTTTTTCTCCATGGGAAAGTTCATAGGTTTAGAACCTAAAAGTCTGCCATCTTGTGGAATTTCCAAAGTATATTTTCGTTGCGAAATGGAAATACCTTTCTTTGATCGAGAAACTTCGATGCCTAGAAAATACTTCAAAGTACCCAAATCTTTAATTCGGAAAGGGCTATGCAGAAATTGCTTAAGAGTTAATATGGCATTAACATCATTACCCGTAATGAGAATGTCATCGACATATATCAACAATGTTGTAAAAGACTTGCCTTTTCGACATGTGAATAATGAGTAATCTACTTTGGATTGAACAAATCCAGCAGCTTGGATAGCTATAGAAAACTTGGCAAATCATTGTTGTGAAGCTTACTTTAAGCCATATAACGACTTGTGGAGGTGACACACTAGATTCTCCCCTTGTCGTCGAAGACCAGGAGGTGGAGACATATAAATTTCTTTGTGGACATCACCATGGAGAGAAACATTGTGGACATCGAGTTTGTGAAGTGACCAACTCTGGGCAACTACTAAAGCCAATAAACAACGAACAATAACCATTTTAGTAGTGGGAGAAAAAGTATCATGGTAATCTATACCTTCCAATTGTGTGTAACCTTTCACAACCAAACAAGATTTGTAACGCTCTATAGTGCCATCCGAATGCCTTTTGATTTTGTAAACCCAACGACAACGAATAGGCTTCTTACCAAGAGGAAGGGAAGTGAGGGACCAAGTGTTGTTGGCTTCTAAAGCGACCAATTCAGATTGCATAGCTTCTTGCTAATGGGAATGAGAAGCTGCTTCGGTATAAGATGTAGGCTCAATATCTTGACTGATAGCAGTAGTAAATGAGTAATGGTGTGGTGATTAACGATGATAAGAGACAAAATTTCAAAGGGGATATCACGTACCTTGTTGTGGACCTAAGGACAAAGTCAGCAAATGGTTGGAAGACATCACTTGGTTGTAGACATAATCACGTAAAGCCATGGGAGGGTGACGAGATCAATGAGAACGATGTAAAACAGGTTCGGGAGGAGGACCAACAGTTGGTGGCTGAGAAAAAATTGTATCTGGTGGTGAGAGTGGTTGGACTAGTGGGGAAAGATTCGGTTGGTGATAGGTGTTGAAAATTGAAAGAGGAAGGACAGGGACTGAAGTTGTGGAAGTGGATGGAATAGACTCATAGGGAAAGATGGTTTCATGAAAAACAACATCATGACTAGTGAACATTTGATGGGTTGTAAGATCATAGAGTTTGTAATCTTTTTGGCCTACTAGATATCCAATAAAAACACAATATCTGGTGCGAGGGACGAATTTATGCCGAACGTGTATAGCAGTAGCATAGGCAAGACACCCGAAGACTCAAAGATGAGAATAAGAAGGGAGTTTTCCAAAAAGTATTTTAAAAGGGGTTTGGTAAGAAAGAAGTGGTGTGGGAAAACGATTTATTATATGAATGGCAGTGGAAACACATTCTACCCAAAAACATAAAGGAAGGTGGGCTTGAAAACGAAATGCATGAGTGGATTCAAGAATATGGCCGTGCTTGCGCTCTACACCTCCATTTTTTTTAGGGGTGTAGACACAAGAATGTTGATAATTGGTCCCTTTTTGTTTAAAAAAATCTCCCATAGAAAAGAATTCTCCACCATTATCAACCCAAATGTTAGATATAGAAATATGGAATTGCGTTTGGACAAATGAGAAGAAATTGACAAGTAAATGTTGTGTCTCACTTTTGTGATGCATAAAAAAAACCATGTGAATCTAGAATAATCATCCATAATAGTTAAAAAATATTTTGCACCAAAAAAGGAGGAAATTTTATAGGGGCCCCAAATGTCACAATGAATTAATTCAAAAGGCCTAACAGATGAAATTGAACTAACAAAAAATGGAAGTCGACTCTGTTTTGCAAGAGCACAAACATCACAAGCATAAAATCTAATCTAGAGGAAGATAAATTCCCCAAACAGTGATGCCACAAATCGGTGAGGGAGGTGACATGAGAACTGGGTAAACGGCAGGAAGTGGTTACTATGGATGGAGGTTGATGTTTTGACTTCTCTGATGCTAATGCAACCAAGTAATAAAGTCCATCTTGTTGTTTACCCAAACCAATCGTCTTCTGTTTCCTCAAGTCCTACAAAATACACCAATAAGGGAAGAAGGTTACTGAACAATGGAGATCTCTGGTAATTCAACTCACATACATTAAATCCACCTTAAAATATGGCATGCCAAGGAAATTTTTTAAAGTAATAGTTGAACTCAAAGGTAAATTCCCAATGGATGTAATGGGAGCCTATTCTCCACTTGGGATAACAAGTGGAGGCAACAAAGTGTTCTTACATCTGCTGACAAGAGAAGTTGGAGATGAAGTAATGTGGTCTATTGCACCACTATCAATAACTAATTGATGGAGGCACAACAGTGCTTGTGACAAACATAAAGAAGCAGTAACAACATTAGCCTTAGGATTGGCAGGTTGTGCTGTCCCTTTGCCCTGTATGATAGACACGATTTGCTGGAGTTGCAAATCAAAGAGCCCATGTGTCACCGACAGCACGTACAGAATTAATCGACCCTCCTTGACATTGTTGGCTGAATATTGATGGCTATGGTTGCGCTTAAAAGAGAAGCTTCCTTGATTGGATTTGTTGGATGCATGTTTGAGATGTTATGTCAGATACCCATTTAGTTTCCAGCATGTTTCTCGCACATGATGGTCACGGTCACAATAAGATAAATGCAAAGGTTTTCGAGTAGATGAGTTGGAACGAGAAGAGGAGGAAAGTTATCCATGTCGAACAACTAGAGCCACGATTTTAGCCCTTCGGATAACCATGGCTGAGTTTTCTATTTTCTCATGTGCAACGCCTAGAGTTCACTGCTTCTCTTCTAGTACAATGGAAGAGTAAGCCTTGGCAACATCTGACAGTGGATTCATCAACATAATCTACCATCGGATTGCACTATAGGAATCATTATGTCCCATGAGGAATTGCATCAATCTGCGTCTCTTGTGGTCCACTCCACAAGAGCAAACGGTGTCATTATAGGATCCTAGTTCATCCCATAATTTCTTCAATCTTGTGTAATAAGCCATAACAGTAATTTGATCTTAAGCAAGACAAGCGATGTCCCTCTCAATCTGAAAAATGAGAGGGGAATTACTTTGAGAAAAATGATCCCAAAGGTCTTCCCATACCTCCTAGGCTATGGTTGAAAAAATAACACTATCTGCAAGATCCTGATTGAGAGAATTGAGAATCCACAAGAGAATCATATCATTGCATTTTTTCCATGCAACATAGTCATATAGTAGACGGCATTGTGTTTGTTCCATCTATGAAACCCAACCCCAACTTGGATTTGGCATTCAAAGAAATCGTCATGGCTTTGCACCATGTCAAATAATTATCCCCATCAAGAGGTTTGGAAACAGGCAGCATTCCTGGATGATCAGAATGATGATGAAAAAAAGGATTGGAATATGGATTGGTAGTAGGGGGCTTACCTACATTACAAGATTGCTCATTTTCCATGATGATGGAAACAATGAAAAGAAGGAAAAAATAAAGGCAGAGAGCTAACAGAGGTAGAGTATCGTCCCTACTCTAATACCATGTAAAAATAAGAAAGGAATGTTTTCCTTGAATTGAATTTTGAATTAGGAGATAGACACAGCTTTATACAAAAATTTCTACAATCATACCGGGCCATTCTACAATCATGTTTAGATATCAAGGTGAGCTATTCTACAATCATGCTGAGCCATTCTACAATCATGCTAAGATATTAGGCTGAGCTATTCTACAACCATGTTGAGATCTCCTACAATCAACATGTATGTCATTCTCAACAAAGAATAGTCAAAGGACATAATTTCCAAGCTCCTTATAGATATTTCGATGTGCCATATGAGAAAATGGATAATTTACAGGCTCTTTATTTCTTGCTAGGTTGTCACCAATCATTGATCATGTGACTGTTTGGACCTTGGAACATTGGATTCCCTCTTCCAATCTCTCCGGTGCCATTTTTCTCCATGTGGCTATTCCAACAATTACTAGCTCGTTGGTTCCAGTGTCATAGAGACCTAGGTCCCAGCACCCAGCATTTGATCAAACTTTACCCACTCTTAGATCTAGATTCAAAATTCTGAACAGGTACTAGCTCTCGAGTTTCTTTATGGTTTACTTCCAGTTTGAAAGCGTAAAGTAGTGTTATTCTACTCTAAAACTGTAGAGAAGGCATTGTGATTTGAGTTCTAAATGCTAATTACAGAAATTTGTCTTCTTTTGTTGAGGATGGGTGATTTCCTTCCTTTACCATTCCAATAAAAGACTGTCAAAGAATCACAACCCAGTCTAAATCCCAGCTCACAAAGCATCTTTGCTTGCATCTCATGCCTGCGTCAAGTAATTCGATACATATGTGAAAACTGGTTTTGTTTCTGCCATGGCACACCTCAAAACCTGGGGTATGCATCCTTGCTATAGATATAAAAAGGTATGAGTAGGGATCTGTCAATGAGAATGGGAAAATTCACTACAGTGGACGAGAGCTGATGTTAATCGCCCTGCATTCGAAAAGAGGAGAGAGAGCGGTACCAATGTTTCCATACTTTCCAGCTCTACTGCTGATCAATCTACACTATCACAAATATGATCATCCATCCTGACTGTTAATTCTTGAACACTTAGAGTAAGGGTTAACTCCAAATATTTTGACAACTGGAATCCCATCAATCCCCACGCTGGTGTATTAAGTCACAATAGCGTTGTGTGCTGAGAGAGTACTCGCATGGTCCATCCTTTCATAGTCTGGAATGACAGATATCTTAGTTAACCTACTTACCCCTTAATCTTAGCAAGTGTTCCAGTCTATTAAAGATACCAATGCTACCATAATTGGCAACTCGACAACACAGCCATAGCTACTGACGTACGTTGTTTCCAACAATGGCATTATAAAACATAATTGTTGGTTCTTGTTCAAAACATAAGATACCTTCTGCAACTTCTGTTGGACTCTTCCTCGAGAAGCCACCCTCTTTTTGAAACCGAGATAAAGTCCGTTCACATAGCTGCAAATAGAAAGGGCATTTCAGATCCATATAATCTATTCATGACTTGCACCCAATAGTCAATGCCTTGAGAAGCCACCCTCTTTTTCAAACTGAGATAAAGTCCGTTCACATAGCTGCAAATAGAAAGGGCATTTCAGATCCATATAATCTATTCATGAATTGCACCCAATAGTCAATGCCAACAAATATACATTTTGTTTAATGTTGAATGTAATAAATAAGTACTTCCTTAAGCCCTTAATCACGAGTTTTGCTATATGCCATACATACATCATAGCCACAAACACGATAATTTGATTTAATAAATTGTGTTTCCATACTAAATCCCATTGCTTCAAGGAAAACAAACCAATATTCTCCATTGTATTTGGAATGACAATGATTTTTTTGTACAATCTGTTAGTGAGAATAACCATCATGGCTGAGATTTGGCTAAGGCTAGTTCGATGGAAGCTAGTTGTTTTTCTAAGTCTAACTGCTTGGAAAAGGAAAGCATATACAAAGAAAAGTCAAACTCTGGAGGCTGAAATGTATGTACAGAGGAGGAAATAGAATGATGGGGAGAATTAGGTATATTACACCCCCCTAAAGTTGGTGTTGCGGAGGCATCGGATTTAGAATAAGAGGAAGAAGGGAAGGAGGAAGAGGCTGGAGAAGGACCAAATTTATTCAGCTCTGGGAAATCATCGAAATCGGAATCATCATCAGAATCATCAGTGTCAGAAGGAGGAGGGAGATATAGAAATTCACCTGTAGGTGGATTCTTACTGGACGAGTACCTCCACCACTGGGGCTGTACAGAATCACAAAATGCAGCTAGCCGGGGTTTTTCTTTCTTATTTGGGCATTTATTAGCCCAATGGACTTCAGCAACACATAGGAAACAAGATTCTTTGTCTGCTGGTTTCCTGCGTTTTTTAATATACCGCTATCTTCTAGGAGGCGGCTTTGGAGCTTTATAGCATTTATACCTATAAGGATTTTTTCATCCAAACTGTAGGGGTTTGTCAGGATAGTGATATCTAGGATCACTTGAGAAGAAATTCTTTTTCTTACGCGCCTTAGAAGAACAATAACATTTCTGATTGAGATGTCCTCTATTATGCGCACCGCATCCCCAGTCGGGCATTTGTGCTACCTTCTTACAGAATGAAGGTGTATACATGTTCTGATGTCTCTTAAAGTCTTTATCAATTCTCTTAGACAGGAAATGTTCTTGCCATGTTTCCTTGATATGATGATGGAGCTGAGCGATTGATAAATTCTGATAGTTGAGATTTTTGTCCTTCATATATTTTTCAACGGCATCGGGAACATGGTCGGGAAAACTCCTTAGATAATGATTTAAATAAGCTGGGTCACTTGCCTTGCCATCTCTTATTAAGAGTTTCTGCATATAGCAGAAATATTCATCTGATTGAGATAAATTACAAAGCCTCGCTGACATGAATAAGGATGCAAGATGATCTGCATCATCATCATCATCTCCACCATGAAATTGTGAAGCTAAGGCTTTGAGCAACTGCTGATCAGCATCATCAGCATTTAATATATCATCTCTAACTCTCTGTGGCAACCATCGCCACCATTCATTAGCTAAGCTTGTTAGTCCTGTGACTAGCAGTGTAGCAATTTGTTGTCCTGTGATTTCAGGATTCTGAGCTTTCTTTGACAAAGTCCAGTGGAACAGAATATTTAGGGAATCATGGATGGCATCTCTGGACTGACAATCAATATTTAGGACAGGGTGTTCAGGCATCTGGGAAATGATGTTGTTGAAGGTATGGGTGCTGAAGCTTAAAGGAATACGAGGAGCTAGAGCAGCTTCTCGCTCTGTCATAGGCTCATCAAAGTCTGGTTCATCCTTCACTCCTGAGGAGGATCCTAGCACATTTTTGTTGAGCATACTTAAGTCCATAGAAGTAGGAACGTCTACAACTTTTTGCACTACTGGGTCAGAGACAATCTCAGAAACTGGTTCTGGTGTAGGCTCAGGCTTCTGTACAGGAGTAGTGACTTGCTCATATAACTTCATGATCTTCTGATAGGTTTTTGCAGGAAAAAAGGAAGGAAGACCTTTTATAGCTACAACCCATTTAGAGAGAGAGCGGAACTCTTTATCTGATTTACCAAAATCAAATTCTGGCCTTTGGTCTGGTTCAGGCATATTCATCATCCCAAATGATAAGCTGCGTTCTAGCTTTGCCTTTGTATCTTTTCTTTTATATCCTTCAGTGGCTAAAGCTAAAATAGCAGGACTTGGTTTATTAACCTTTGATCCTAAATTTGATGTTCTTCTGCAAAGCTCTTCTAGCTTGTTCATCCTACTCAGAATGTTTTCTGAGGCTTTAGCTATCGTTTTCTTGATTGCTTTAGAATCAGCAAGTAAATGCTTAACTAGTTCCAGCTTCTCATTCATCCCGACTACTTTATCTTTTTCTGCCTGCAGTGTAGCTTGGAGACTCAGGATATCTCTAGCTATGTCACCAAGATTCTTAGCTGTCAGGTGCTGCTGCAGGTTTCCCCAATTACTCAATCTGACTTCATCAGATGGAGTTTCTCCAACTTCAACAGTCTTCTGAGGCAAATATTCTCTTTTGCTCAGACCATCTGGAGTATATTGTCTGAAAGGGATATTAGGTAGATTCCTACCCGGGAAATATGATTTACGACCGTCCCTTTCTACCACTTGGGCATCACTTTCTCGTGGAAGAGAAAACATGCCTAGTTGGGGAGACTTTTTGAAACGCCGAAGTTTTTCAAGAGATTTCTGACATGCTAGACAATTGGAATGTTGACCTCTGTGCTCATTATCATTGAGGCCAGTAAAAGATTCTGAAGGCTTGTTCTCAGGTACAGATGAGGACGGGAGCTAAGACAATCTTCTATCTACTGTATAGGAGGGAGTAGATGTAGAACGAGGTAAGGAAGGATTTACATAGGCTAAGGAAAATCGAGGGAAAGGCGTGACATTAGGCATTCTGAAAGAACTGTGTTGTCTGTCAAAAGTAATCGGCTGATTTTTCAATGAAGCTTGTAATGCTTCGGCATTTATTAATTCATCACACTTACATTCCCATTCTTCACGGTACTGAATTCCTCTCCAGTCAAATAAAACACGTTGAGCTTTTCGGGATATATCAGTTTCCACCACGCTGAGCAGGCGCGGAGTATTATGCACGGGAGACTGTAAAGTAGGAAGAGTATCATTGCCGAAACGGATAATGACAACAGCTTTCAGTTGGATGATCCGAGAACCATCCATCATGGAGAAGCCTTGAAGAAGGACATACGCCTTAAGGAGATCATAGATATGAGGGTCAAAGAGACTCATGCTAAACTTAGGATAGATAGTACCAAATGCAGGACCATCATGCAAAGGGGCAGAAAAACCATCGATTATGGCATTTGCAAAATGCCTGTGTCAGGTGTCAACTGCGACACATAAGGAAGAAACATTGAGAAAAGGTCTAACAAGAGGATTTAAACCTAAATGGATAGCACCAAGGTGTGCGTATTTATAGCCTTGCTTGCGAGCCCAATCGATTTGAGAACGGTCAAGCAAGTTAATGTGGAATGGATTGTCCGCATCGATAAAAGCTATATCAACAGAGGAAACACAGAAATGCTGAGAAGACACATATTCCCAAAAATTTAACTTATATATTTCTTTGGGGAGCAATGTCGGAAGTTTCCATTCATAAGATGGATTTGGTTCATCGATATGGATGATAATTGAATCGGGATCAGAATATCTGCATTGTGAGAAGGACGAACGACGCTCTGCCAAACTGATAGTACCATCTTCTGCTTGCTGGCATTTTAGACGGGTGTGAGCAACACTATCCATCGTTGGGTCCATCTGAAAAGGAACTACGTCTCACTAGCGGTCTGGTCTATGCAAGGACTTACTCAGGAACTCTCTCTTCTTGGCCTTCACTGCCTTCTACCAATGACCTCTCTAATAGCTCCTAGGAACACCACCGATCACTCAACAGGTTTCCCTGCCTACTGGATAATGCAAAGTGTCTACAACTGGTCAACAGACCAAAAGGAGGTATGTAAGTCAGACAAGAAATTACAGGGTAGCTTTCTCAAACTGATGACAGAACTTGTGGAAAGCAAAATCACGATCTCGAATCATCTGCTGATAATTTTCATAACAATCCAAATCACTCTCACGATGCACCATTAACCACAATAAGAACTTCTCGGTGTGTGCTGGTCTATCAATAGCTAATGTTCGATAATTATTTCGAACCATAATCAACCTTCACTGGCTCTGATACCAACTGGAGCAGGATCGATCACACTTTTTATAATTTTTCTGGGATGTTTATGCAGTCTTCAACAATGTGAATAGTAACATGCTTTAATGAACAATATTGAACAGTATTTTATCAGAGACAGCAGGGCCGAACAACAGTAGAATTACAGAGTGAACAGTATATTTGCAGACTGATTACAGACTCGATATGGTAACATAAACTTACTTTCAGAGTAGTTTCTGATCCCAGCTATTCGCTCGAGGCGCAGAGGGAGAGCATACGCTACTTTACAGTATTACAGACTCATTACAACTTGAGATCCCTACTTTTGATCCCACCCGATCGCACTAAGCACAGAGGGAGAGCATACACAGAGCTCGACACTTACAGACAAAATGCAAACTTAGAGCCGAGCAGACTACTTGCTCAGACTGACACACTACTTGCAGAGCTCTCTAAGACTCAGGATGTGATCTCCGAATATGATGCATAACAATGAGCCCAAGAGGTTTATTTATAGCTTCTTATCCGGTGCAACCGATGGACACTGACTGGCACTAACCGGTTAAAAGGAGATCCGGTAAACTAAACTGACAACTACCAGTCACAACCGAATCACCGGGGTGGAAAGTGGGGACTACCACTTCCATTATCCCGTCCCTTAATTGGCCAGTGGCATTACGGGGACCCAGAGAATCATTATGACAGACCCAACCAAAAGACAGCATAAAACACAGTGGAGCATAGCTGGCCCACGACAGCATCTAAACTACTATTTACACAGCGGAGCTATTTCCGGCCCGCGACGGGTGAGTGTGGGACAATCCTGGCCCACTCAGGCTTCATGCGGCCCACCACCGCTTTCAATCCCAAGGATCTCGTCCTTGGAGATACTCCCAAACGTCATCATCTTCAGGGGAGTCATATCCTTGAGCTTCTCCTGCTATAGACGAATCTGTCGCTTCTATATCTGGCGGAAGAGGATATAACCACAGAGAGAAGCAACATTGTACATCTGAACCATTTAAGACCGCTAACGGTTCACAGATAAACTCTCCACGGAAATGAGATTCCACTTTGAAGTCAAGTGGTATGTCACGAATAGTGACTCTGGACTCAATGTGGTTATCTTCCACACTTCTTCGTATGACCTTCTGCTGAACGTACATTCTATGCTCAAGGGGCTTATATGTTCCACCTTCAAAATTAAGTTTGAATTTGAACCATAGTTCCCTCTGGTTCGCAAATTCTAGGTCTGCCTTCAAGTGAAGGATAAAATTAGCTCTTCTCTGTTCCCAGTCTTTCCTTGGACAAAATTGATCTAGGAACACATCTGTCCATCCCAACCATTTTGCATTAGCTTTGAGATTCTGAGGGTCGGCGAAAATAATTACAGAGCTATTTTCTCTGCAGCATTGTAGGATCAAGTTGTAGCTTGTCCATGTCAGGTTTCCTCCGCAGAGATCTATGTACCAAAGGTGTTCTTTGTCATCATAATCTGTCCATACCTCTGGACAGTCTTTAAGTTTTGCAGTGGCATCAACGAAACTGAAGAACGCCTCTTTTTCCCACCTTTCCAGAATTGTAAGCTTTAATGGCGATGTCTGCAGATTCTGGATCAGTGTCAGCTTTAGGAATCTTTTCGCTTCATCAGCTGAAGCGTATTCCAAGGATTGGATCCGGACATTCCTGGGCATTGTGCCATCCCAGGGAAGGAGAAATAATCCTTCTTTTTCCAGCAGATCTTCATAGGTCAGGGTCTTGGCTACTTCTTCTTCTTGCTTCTTCATTTCTCTTCTCATTCTTCTTCTGGCTAGACCAGAACTAGATTCTCCTACATCAAACATTTTTAACTCTGGCTGGAGCTTCTGCAGATCTTCTGCTAACTCCCTGGTCAACATATCAGCAAGACAGTTAAGATAGCCGGGTTTATATACAATCTCATAATCAAAATTAGAAAGCCAAATAAACCATTTTAAAATACAGCTATTATTTTCTGCCATAACAGTCTCATTTTTAAGCATTCCAGGCATAATATTTAGATCAGTTCTGATAATGAATTTGACTAGTTTGAGGAAGAGGATGAAGTGCTGAACAGTCTTTTTGACTGCTAAAATCTCTTTATGGCTTGAGGGATAATTTAATTTTTCCTTCTTGAAGGATCCCGAACCATAACCACAAATATTCTCCTTTTGATCAATATTTTCTAACAATACTCCACCCCATGTATGGGAAGAAGCATCCATTTCAATGATCAGTCTACCTTTTCCCATAGGT
>LPNX011002867.1:634860-667317 GCA_001517045.1 Pseudotsuga menziesii | reverse complement strand
ACAGCTCCATATTCAGTCTCCATTGTTGATAATTTGCATGATCAATTGTTAATTGCTGTGAGTGAAATTAATCTACTGCAGGCCTGAATTTCTACAAGGTAGATTTAAGGCTGGCAGCTTCATAACTTTTTCTTTTATGCGTTTTACGGCTGCAGTCATTTCATCAGACCAGACAGGTGGATCTTTTCTCAATCTTCGTTGGAGCAGTACTATGTCTTTAGCCTGTGCTTGATAGAAAGGTCTGATGTAATTTAGAGAACCAAGGAACCTCTGGAGTTTTGTTTTATCCTTAATCTCATTTGGAAATTTCTGAAAACTCTGAAGGATATGATTTTGAAGGACAACAGTTCCTTTGTTTATTTTCAATCCTAGAAAATCTATCTGGGTTTTCCCAATCTCCATTTTTGTCTCTGAGAGAACCAATCCATGCTTGTAAACCAAATCATAAAATATTTGCAGTTGTTTGAGATGTTCCTACAAGCTGTGAGAACAGATTAGAGTGTCATCAATAAATACCAATAACCATGGATAGTCTCTGAAGATGTCTTCCATCCTTTTTTGAAATTCAGATGGAGCGTTGTTGATGCCAAACGGGAGAACTTTCCATTGGTATAACCCATTTGCAACTGAGAATGCAGTTTTGAATCTATCTTCGGGAATAATGCCAATCTGGTAAAATCCAGATTTCAGATCAAACTTACTGAAGATAGTATTACCTGTAATATGCTGCAGGAGACTGGCTTTATCAGGTAATGGATACCTAACTTTTTGAAGTACAGCATTTAGTGGCTTGAAGTTTACCACTAACCTTGGTTTTCCTCTTTTCTGCTCTGAGTGTTTATTTACTACAAAAGCACGGCATGCCCAAGGACTTTTAGAGGGTTCAATTAGTCCTTTTTGTAGTAATTCTGCAATCTCTGTTTTGCAGAACTCTCTCTCTGATGGGGTCATGACTCTTGCAGAGGCTTTCATTGGTTTGATCTTTTGGAGTGGATCATAGGGTAGGGATACGAAATATTTTTCTCGCTTCCAAAAGGCATTAGGGCTGTCAGAGCAGAAATCTTTCTTTAGCTTCTCAGAGATTTCTTTTAACATATTTTCACTATGTGTTTCTGAGTAAGCAATGGCTTTTTCCATTTTCGCTAGTCGAGGAATACTAGCGTTTTCCTGTTCTATCACTCTTTGGCACTTTACTTCACTTGTGAATGATAGAGGAAGGATAACATTTCTCTTATTGATGTAACAAGTGAATGTCATTTTATAGTGATCGCAGGTGTAGGGACTGACCTGGTGTAGAAAATCAGAACCTAACAGGCAATCATCTTTTAACTCATCTAACCTATAGAAGGTTAGCTTACTCTGTGCCTTTCCAAAAATGACTGGGACTATTTCATCTTTTCCCCTGATGGGTACTGGCGTTCCATGAATAGCAGTTCCACTGCCAAATGTCTTTTCCCAGTAATAGAATGGTAGTGCAGAACCTTTACACAGATTAACCTGGCATCCAGAATCAATCTGACAAGAAAGAGTGTATGGTTTGAATTCTTGTAAGTCAAACTGAATATTGATATACAACTTTGGTCCTGACATCAAATACATGCTGTGCTGAAAGAGACCAATCTGTTCAGTTTGTTCTTGACTCACTTCGTGCTCTTCTTCTATATTCACATCCAAAGCACCTTTTGTAAACTTATGAAGCTCATCTTCAGAAGAATGTTTTTCTTCTGTATCAAGGATCTTTATATGATCCTGGAGCTCACTGATTTCTGTACATAGGTCTTTAACTTGCTGCTACTTAGCCTTGATCATAGCCCTTAAGGTCTCTCTTGTAGAGAGTCTATACTTCTGTCTACTCTCATCCTGGTCTAGATAAGTCTTGTAGAGACACAATATTGACAAGTGGTATCCTTTTGCCAAATCTATCCAGATTGAAAGAAAAAGAATAACAAACTCATATGTAAGCTTATTAAAGAAAATTAAAAATGATTACTTCAACCATTTCTAAAAACTCAAATACATAAAATTACATAAATTAAAGGGAAAATCAATGTTCAAAAGCTCTTTTACATAAAATTACATAAATTAAAGGGAAAATCAATGTTCAAAAGCTCTTTTACATAAAATTACATAAATTAAAAGAAAAGGAAATGTTTATTGTAGTCATTCCTTGTTAATGCACATCAATAATGTAAACTTATTTTACCAATATTTCAAAAAAAAAATAGCAATTTACACAGATCATATTTATAACTTCTAAGACGTGTTTAAAAAATTAAACAAAATATTAATTCTATAATTAAGTATTGGTTTAATTACAATCCATCAATAAATCATTTATCTATTTAAAGGCCATGAATAAAGTCTTGATGTGCTATAGCATACTAAGAGGAAACGGTAGTGATTTGGCTTCATTATTCACATAAAGACACAAGGTAATCATAATATTATTGTTTTCCAAAGAAATAGTTAGATACAACATAAACTAGAGTAAAATCATTATGTTTTGGTTTGGGTGATTCTGCTAGTTTTTTTTGTAGAAAATGTAATTGATTACGAAAGATGTGATATTTCCATTAACTTATAATACCATTCTATCGATTTTTGTGCAGCACCTAAAGTAAGAAATTAAAAGGAAATTATGATATAGATTTCACCCATATGGATTACAAATTGAAATTTACATTAATATCCTTTAAACATCTAAGTGATTCAAAATATGGAAAACCCTTCACTGATTGTGTTATTTGATCTCTACTCTCTTGTGCCTCTATCGTAAATATGGAAGTTGGTTGTCCAAGAACATTAATCGACACCTTATAGTTTTGATGAAACTTCCTAGTCCAAGAATTAAAATAAGGTATAGAATCTTCCCATGCTTAAGAAATATCTCCCCTTGATTGAAGGGTACATTTTGGCTAAGGTCAATCCAAGGGAGTTCAACAATAGGCTCTAGGAACATCAAGATACATAGGGAGGTTGATATGTTTTATTACATGCCAATAACATACTGTCATACATGATAGAATCTAGTGAAAACCATGCAACCATAAAAGCCACTATACAAAAATATGCAAAGTCTCTCATGGGTATATAGAAAGAGTGCATACAACTAAAATAACATCAATTTGAATCCATACATGACCTAAATTACATATTAAGAGCGATGCTAAATGGACTATGGTGCAAAAAAAAAAACTGGGCTACAACAAATAATTGCATATCTCTCAAAATCCTTTCCTATATTGGGATTTTATTCATCAATAGCACCTTCTACGACCACTTATATGCTCTATCCCTTTCCTCTACCTACAATTTGAGAGTTGGTCCTGCAAGCGAATTATTCAACACCTCACAATTTCAATGAAAGTTCATAATTGAAGCCTTAAAATAACTTAGAGGAGCTTCCCAATCAACCTATGCAAGAAGAGCAAAATTTGTATTTTTGTTTTCTTTTGAAGTATTAAGTATTTCTTTTATATTTCTTTTAACAACCACCCTGAATCAGATATAGCACAATGGAAAGGTACAAACTATAACATATTATGAACTGATCACTAAAATGCCAAGAATCAATGGTGTTAACTCACTCATTACGAATTATTTACAATGTTAATGTTGACATGTGACTTATTCAATAATTCTAAAGTATTTCATGCACACACAACCATTCTTTCTAACTTTATCATTTGTGACATAATAGCAAGAGAAGATTTATCTTACAAACTGTAAGGAGTCATTATCCTTACGCGAGTACTCATACCTTTGAAAATAATACCTTAAGACCATGAAGGATAACAACAAAAACATAATGTAAGTCGACCACAGAAAGGTGTTAGTTACCAAGGCGAGACTTGTCATCTCCGAAATAACAAGGCAGTTGTAATAAAGTTATCCATTTCAGTCCTTTTTAAGATCCATGCTTTGAATAATAGTGAACATATTGGCAAGGATCCAACATCCCTAATTCTAGCTGTTATTCCACATTCAACTATATAAACTTATAAACACTAGACAACCAATATTCCTTTGGATTTACAAAATACTCTTATGGAATCATTCACACCCTTATTACCAATAACTTACATAAAAATACAGGAGGGCAGGGCCTAACTAGAATTTCATCATTTAATTGACCTTAGAGCATAAATAAATCTGATCCATTGTATAAACAATATTCTTTTTCATTTAAACAATCATGGAACTTACTCAACCATTTAAATCATCATAAATTAGGTGTTTATCCAAAATAACAAGACACATCAAGGAACATAAATCAATACACATCAAGTAGGATCAGAGCCTATTATTTCAATCCTTCCTCAGATTAATATTACTATGATGCTTAATATACAAGGAAGCAACCATATTCAATTCCAAATTTAATCATCTGCATATCAGGAGTGTTGAATTTAAATAGTCATCACATACTGAGATCCTCAACATATCGGATAAAAATTGTTTAGCTTATTAGTCCATAAATCATACACATTGAATAAACTAGATTTGTACTTAGAACCATCATATGAAACACCTCCACTATTATCAACTTTATTCAAGAAGAAAAGAGATAACAAACAACAAGAAAACACAAAATCACAAAATACATCAAGAGCATAAAGCAGCGAGACCAATGTACGTGGTTCACCCAATCCATGGGCTACGTCCACCAAACTGTATCATCATGTAATATTTATCTTTCAACAATAATTACAATCCACCAAGTTATTGTTGTCATTATTTCTTCTTATTGTATGAAAGACTATGATTGACTTAAGGTGATCCTTTTCCCTCGTCCAGTATTATTACAATTTCATCTTATAGCTTCAACACAAACTTTGACAAGGTATATTCCACCAAACATAACTATATGATATAATATATCATACCACTGTTCCTAAGTGGGTACCATATCCAAAACTTTGACTCTTAAGACTATATTATATGTTCATATAACATTTAATTTCACCAAGAAGCCACAAATGATATCTTATGCATTGTTGCAAAATAGAATAACCCTAGGTTTTTCTCTCTTAAGGTTATAATATATGTTCATGTAATAGTTATTTTAAGAAGCAGCAAGGATATGTTAAGCATAAGAATTATTCCACAATAATATTCAAATCTAAAGTCATGAAAGAGTCCTTTGATTTCTGGTTGGTGGCATTTTCTACAGAGCTCATCCCATGCTGATTCAATGCATGCAAGTGTTGCTCTTTGACAACAAAATATTGTTTAGGTTCATGCCATTTTCTACTAACGTATTGAAATAGATTTCACAGTGGGATGAATTTTGGTTGAAAGAACCTTTTGACATAGTTCCACCCACACCAAATAAGTAAAAAATATAAGTATGGTTCAAACATGCGACCTACTTTTCGTGAAATTTACAAACTTCTGAAAAATTACAGCATATTTCAAACATATTCACCCAGATTTTGACATGGGTAAAGCGCACTCCATTCTAAATAGAGGTCTTTCAAGAAAGTATATGAGCAAAACAAAAATCAGACATACCCAACTGGGTGCTCAAGTGCAGGAATTCGCAAGTATGCAGACCTGCCAAACTATAAGGAAACGTGGGTGCTCAAGTGCAGCAATTCGCAAGTATGCAGACCTGCCAAACTGTAAAGAAACATGGAATATCTAGGTGTTTGCGATGGTAGCGAAGCAGAAGTGAGTACTTGGCCTAGGAAGAGCTTCACTCCTATATATTAAGAAGAGATAGAGAGGAACCCATATCATTTTATCAACACGCGGAGGTAGATTGCAGATCTTGGTTAAATCAAACTTAAAGTGTTTTATAAAACCCATACATGGAGGTAATAATGCAAATTGATTCCTAAATCCCATAAGCAGGGGTATACTGTAGATCTATCTTAAAAGCTTAAAAAAAGCGATTCCCAAACCTATATGCAGAGGTATAAAAGTCACTGGTCAAATCGCGGCTACGTCAAAAGGGTTGAAGGAAAAACAAAGAATTTCAATGCGGGTATACCATATCATATCTCATAATTAAAACAAAACCTAATATGAAGGGAAACATTTGTTCTACGATTGCAGCTCCTTATATTTGACATTTACCCTTTCAGAGGATAGATCCAAATGCAATAAATTAGCGAGAAATGATTTTAGATGTTGTAATCTTTTAAAATATTAAGGTTTAACATCTTACCAATACATCAAAATGCAAATGAGAATATTATCACATACCGGTATAGAACACCCGGGATCTACTATTCGCATCACGTGTAGGCCATTGGATAAAATCACGTCCTCAACTCTCTAGACCGTTAAGGATAGCAAGATGAAAATAGGATGGTCATGGGTATCTCCCAATAAATTATGCTCAGTCAAGGTTTCGAAGATTGAGCTCTCACCCAAAATCCTTGAGTGAATAATTTTGTGGATCTGTAGCTAAGATCCATGCTACCGCAGTGGGCGCACACCAGAACATACTACTAGGTAAAAACCTGGAACTCCCCAAAAGAATCCCAATCGATTTTTTTTTCTCCCCGAAATCTAGAGAGAGTGTCCCCTTCTCAAATCACATCTTGTTCCTTTAAAGCATTGCACCAGAATATTCTTGTAGGCTCCCTCCTTAATTGGTGCGAAAAAGGCAGAGCACAATCCTTCTATGTGGCATCCATGCTCGAAAAGCTCCTCGATAATGATCTTGAAAGGTGGACATATGATTTCTTTCATTTTGCGAAATTCCAGAAATTAAATTCCGGTTCAGTTTCCCATAATGTTGGTTGTTTCTTGGCGGGGATGGGGGGAGGAATAAAAGCTGGCTATCACAATCTCCTCTTCTTTGTTGGGTAAGGTACGGGTTTTTTACTTCTTAAATTTTCTAGCACTGCTACCAATTGAAACGTGCCAAAATGCTATACTTACCATTCCTATCAAGTAGGAAATCTTTTTTTCACCGTATTATAGATAGATGTATCTATATATAAATATTTGTATGGATTACTCCATACCATATATCTCACCAATATAACTCCAAGTACATTGATGACGATAAATTCTTCTTCTTCTTAATTATGAAGGCAACTATAACATATAGTCTCTTAACCATAAATTCTTTGGATTGTTTTTCTCTCGGGTTCCTTCTACTTTACATGCAACCCCTTCACCCTTGTCAAGGTTAAAATGATGGTATCTTATTTAGAGTTTAGCTAAATAGGTTATAGTATTTTTTTTTTACTTGGATTAATTTTGGTGAGAATTGAAAATCCTATGGTTGCTATAGTTAAGTTAAATACAAATACTACATCGTCGAGCTTTAGAGCTCCTTCACCGTTCTTTTTTTTCCTTCATGGGTTTAGTAGGACCCTTTGTTAAAATGTGTTATTGTACTTCGTCTCCTAAGTTTTCCACTCAAGTAAATTTTAACTTACATCAACTGCAAGGTTTTGGTTTTGGTGGGGCCTTGGCCTTGAGCTCCTCACCATAAACAAGTACAATAACCATTTGTATTTACAAAATATTTAGGGCATGAGAGGGATGTTACATCCTCTCCCCCTTAAAATAACACCATCCTAAGTGTTCCTATTTTCAACCACTTTCCTTCTTCCATTCTGTCATATTTTCTTGTTTTCGTCCCTTTTTCATCCTGGTCCCCTGTGATCTTTCTGTATCTTCTCAAGTCGCTATCAGTCCAGACCTGCAGTTTTCCTGCAACAAGTTTGGGTCTAGCCCAATTTTTAATTAGTTGATCATGTTCAAAATAATAAATCAATTTAACATAAGCCATAGATCCTTTTGCATTGTAACAATCTGCAATTTTCTAGTTTTCATTGGTGTCATAATAGCCAATCATTTTCATAATGCAATTTATTCATCAAAAAAACATAGTTACTACCCTTTGGGTGTTGGTTTTATCTCCAACCTTTGAATAGAGTCGTCTTCGACCTGAGGAAATCCTTTCTTCATATTACACATTAAGCATGTAACAGCCTAATTACTTGGAAATTTGTTAACATGTTTTTTACGTTTGTTTTATGTTTTCCAAACACTCCATTCTCGTGTGGACTTACAACAATTTCTGAGGTTACTCCCCCTTTTGACCCTAGTCAAATGTTTTCTCCTCAATGACATCACACATCATCCTCTCTTCCAGATGTCCAGTTTTTCCTAGGTATTTTTTCCACACCATATGCCTAACACCAACGTGCTCATGCGACAATCGCTTTCCTAACACCATTGTGCTCCCGCATCATATATGCCTAACACCAATGTGCTCATGTGGCAATCACTTTCCTAACACCATGGTGCTCCCGTGGCATTCAATTTTTTTTCTTGTTCGTATTTAGTATAAATTTCACTTGGACTATTCATAATGCACACTCCTTGGTGCTTCGCATGACTTTACTATCATTGTCCCGATTAATTACATTAGCCTCATGGTTAATTAACATCTATCGATAAACATATTTTCCATTCATTTAATCAACATTACCTAAGTTGTAGTGATTGTACCCTTACCATCATTCACGGTTCATACAATCTCATAACTTCTTCAGAATAAACCACCACTTATTTACAAGTGGATTTAGAATCCATGTCTTACATTGAGCGTGAGATGGTCAGAAGCATCGTAAAGCTCTGCAATGTTAGTACATAACACCACAATCCACAGTTAAACCTTGGTTCATAGAAACCTTCAAATATGAAATTTATAATAAGATAATAAAATAAAACAATACTCGTTCTTGAGTGGTTTAGCTTCCATATTTAAGCCAGTGAATTTTTGATACAAATAGTCCATTTCAGTTGCTGGTGTCTCATGCATACCCTGCAAAGTTAGTCCATAATGTTATACGGCGTTCATTCACTTATAATTTTCAAAATGTTAATAGCAATTTCCCAATACTCAGACTTTAGATCTTCAACTCAACCATTAAGGCAGAGATTATAAATATCTAAACTATAGTGATTTTAAGGTAAATATCTTACTCTATCCTTTGGAATTCAAAATGACTTGGCTAACAAAATAAATCAAAGATGATATTTTCCCCTTATATCCGTTCAACTATATCACATGTTAAGCACATGCGTCATATAAATGCGATCAAAAGTTTCTGTTAGTTATACCCCAACCCCAAATCAATGCATTACAAGGATTGGGCATCAGCCATTATCAGATCCAAAGGATACAAATTATAACTAAAATGCGGTACCAAATTCGTACACTTTGATCAAAGGAATTTTTAGGTATCAAATCTAGTTATGACTTAGATCGAAGGGCATCAAACCATCAATATATATGTAAATATTGTAAAGCATTATTAACAACTAACCAATCATAGCGATCTAGTCACAACAATGGACAAGTAATTTATACTTGTTGGCCTCCCCCTATGAGTAACACCTATAAGAAACATATTTATTCATAAAAAACACTACAAATTTTGATTATGTAAGTGTGAATTACGATAGCTAACCATTCATGCAATCTGCACCCTCAATAGCATGTTGATCGATTCCAAATCGATTTGGTCCTTAAGAAAACTTAAAACATAGATAATATTTTCATTTAGAGATCATACTCCTAGGGCCTTACGTAAGCTAAGACAATAGTATGTAGAGTATAGAATATTTAACCAATGCAAATCTATATTGTATTCTTACATCAGATCTGCTCATAAATTTAAATATATGACAAGAAATTAAACCAAAATAAAAGAATATCAAATATTGAACATAAAAGGAACTATCTTTTAGAGAGACAGCTGCAAGTTTTGTAGCACCAAATTTTTCCTTCAATCAAGCAGAAAAAGTGTGTGGATATGATCTTTAGAAGGCAGTTTTAAATTTGTTTCCCATCATCCAATCGTACAACCTTTACATGATTTTGTAAAATTACTTTGCTGTTTGAAAATCTAGATATCACGACCAAATGTTATGTGAACCTCTTTTAAATTGTCTTTAATGCATAAAGAAACAGGAGGATCCCAAAATTAGTCTAGAAAACCATCTCGTTAACCTAAGTGTGAACAACCAACAATTTTAAAATACATAAATACAAAAAATTGGCGGAGGTTGAGCTTCTGACCACATTATTCCTATAATTTTCCTGCATTTATAATCCACTTTTATTTGAGTGGAATGTGGGTTGAAATTTCTAGTTATGATTGGATAGAATCCTTCCAAGACACGGAACCTGATTGAGCGGCCAAAATAACTCATGGCTCAAATCAGAGCCACCACCTATTCCTCAATCACTTAATTTCTACTTGCGTCTTCCAAGTAGGATAAAGTTGGAGCAAGGAAACCTTGACAGTTAGTTAAAATATAAGCTCACAGATACCTTTTGTAGTTGTCCTTCATTTATGTAATTTTTAGAAAGAGTTGTGACTATTTTAGTGTGAGATGCCACAGAATTCGGTGTTTAAGCAGAACTATCCATAGACTCCAATAGAATACCCTACTATAGAATAATTCATTCAAGTTTCAGATATTGTTGGGAAAATCTTTAGTCTAATTTTCAATACCTTTCCATAAGAATGGGTCATGAGCCATTTTGGCATTGACGAAAGAATTACTTTTGTTATACCTTCTTCAGTGATGTTTTCTTTGATCCTCCTCGTTACCTCCTTCAATCTTTTGGAGGCTCACTCGGACAAATTCCCCCCTCTTTCATCAGTGTCATGCAAAAAAAAAACAATCGATTCGTTAGAGCTATCCATCATCGTGCTTCCTAACTACATGTTGAACCCAAATAGGCCCGAGTGTTGTCACTCTGGCTCTGATACCATATGTAACATACCCATGTGAGGAAGATAAAAATTTGTATTTTTGTTTTCTTTTGAAGTATTAAGTATTTATTTTATATTTCTTTTAACAACCATCCTCAATCAGATATAGCACAATGGAAAGGTACAAACTATAACATATTATGAACTGATCATTGAAATGTCAAGAATCAATAGTGTTAACTCGATCATTACGAATTATTTACAAGGTTAATGTTGACATGCGATTTACTCTATAATTCTAACCTTTTTCATGCACACACAACCATTCTTTCTAAATTTATCATTTGTGACATAACAGCAAGAGAAGATTTATCTTACAAACTGTATGGAGTCATTATCCTTACATGAGTACTCATACCTTCGAAAATAATACCTTAAGACCATGAATGATAAGAACAAAAACATAATGTAATTCGATCACAGAAAGGTGTTAGTTACCAAGGAGAGACTTGTCATCTCCGAAATAACAAGTCAGTTGTAATAAAGTTATCCATTTCAGTCCTTTTTAAGATTCATGCTTTGAATAATAGTGAACATATTGGCAAGGATCCAACATCCCTAATTCCAGCTGTTATTCCACATTTGACTATATACAACTTATAAACACTAGAAAACCAATATTCCTTTGGATTTATAAAATACTCTTATGGAATCGTTCACACCCTTATTCCCAATAACTTATAGAAAAATATAGGAGGGCACGACCTAACTATAACTTCATCATTTAATCGACCTTAGAGCATAAATAAATCGTATCCATTGTATAAACAATCTTCTTCTGCATTTAAACAATCATGGAACTCACTTAACCATTTAAATCATCATAAATAAAGTGTTTATCCAGAATAACAAGACACATCAAGGCACATAAATCAATACACATCAAGTAGGATCAGAGTCTACTATTTCAATCTTTCCTCAGATTAATATTACTATGATGCTTAATATACAAGGCAGCAACCATATTCAATTCTGAATTTAATCATCTACATATCAGGAGCATTGAATTTAAATAGTCATCACATACTGAGATCCTCAACATATCAGATAAAAATTGTTTAGCTTATTAGTCCATAAATCATACACATTGAATAAACTAGATTTGCACTTAGAACCGTCATATGAAACAACTCCACTATTATCAACTTTATTCAAGAAGAAAAGACATAATAGACAACAAGAAAACACAAAATCACAAAATACATCATGAGCATAAAGGAGCAATACCAATGTACGTGGTTCACCGAATCCATGGGCTACGTCCACCAAACTGTATCATCATGTAATATTTATCTTTCAAGAATAATTAAAATCCACCACGTTATTGTCATCATTCTTTCTTCTTATCGTATGAAAGACTATGATTGAATTAAGGTGATCCTTTGCACCCGTCCAGTATTATTACAATTTCATCCTATAACTTCAACACAAAACAAACTTTGACAAGGTATATTACACCAAACATAACTATATGATATTGTATATCATACCATTGTTCCTAAGTGGGTACCATATCCAAAACTTTGACTCTTAAGACTATATTATATGTTCATATAACATTTAATCTCACCAAGAAGCCACAAATGATATCTTATGCATTGTTCCAAAATAGATAAACCCTAGGTTTGTCTCTCTTAAGGTTATAATATATGTTCATGTAATAATAATATTAAGAAGCGGCAAGGATATATTAAGCATAAGAATTATTCCACAATAATATTCAAATCTGAAGTTATGAAAGAAGTCCTTTCATTTCTGGTTGGTGGCATTTTCTATAGAGCTCATACCATGCCGATTCAATGCATGCAAGCGTTGCTCTTTGACATCGAAATATTGTTTAGGTTCATGCCATTTTATACTAACATATTGAAGTAGATTTCATAGTGGGATGATTTTTGGTTGAAAAAACCTTTTGGCACAGTTTCACTGACACCAAATAAGTGAAAAATATACGTATGGTTCAAACATGCGACCTACTTTTCGTGAAATATATAGACTTCTGAATAATCATAGCATATTTCAAACATATTCACTCAGAATTTGACATGGGTAAAGCACACTCCATTCTAAACAGTGTGAGGTCTTCAAGAAAGTATATGAGAAAAAGAAAAATTATACATACTTGACTCGGTGCTCAAGTGCATCAATTCGCAAGTATGCAGACCTTCCAAACTCTAAGAAATGTGGGTGCTCAAGTGCAGCAAGTCTCAAGTATGCAAACCTAGAAAACTGGAAAGAAATGTGGAATATCTAGGTGTTTGCGATGGTAGCGAAGTATAAGTGTGTACTTGGCCTAGGAAGAGCTTCACTCTTATATATCAAGAAGAGACAGAGAGGAACCCATATCGTTTTATCAACACGCAGAGGTAGATTGAAGATCTTGGTTGAATCAAACTTAAAGTGTTTTCTAAAACCCATACACAGAGGTAATAATGTAGATTGATTCCTAAAGCCCCTAAGCAAGGGTATACTATACATCTATCTTAAAAGCTTAAAAAAAGCGATTACCAAACCTATACGTAGAGGTATAAAACTCACTAGTCAAATCACAGCTAAATCAAAAGGGTTGAAGGAAAAACGAAGGATTTCAATGTAGATATACCATATCATATCTCATAATTAAAACAAAACCTAATATGAAGGGAAACATTTGTTCAACGATTTCAACTCCTTAGATCTGACATTTACCCTTTCACAGGATAGATCCAAATGCAATAAATTACCGAGAAACGATTTTAGATGTTGTAATATTTTAAAATCTTGATGTTTAACATTGTACCAATAGATTAAAATGCAAATGAGAGTATTATCACATACCGGTATAGAACACCCAGGATATGCTATCTTCATCACACGTAGGCCACTAGATAAAATCATGTCCTCAACTCTCTAGACCGATAAAGATAGCAAGCCAAAAACAGGATGGTCATGGGTATCTCTAGATAAATTATGCTCAGTCAACTTTTCGAATATTGAGCTCTCACTTAGAATCCTCGAGTGAATAATTTTTTGGATCTGTAGCTAAGATCCATGTTGTCGTAGTGGGCACAGACCAGAACATATTACTAGGTAAAAACCTCGAACTCCACAAAAGAATCCCAATCAATTTTTTTTCTCCCCGAAATAGAGAGAGAGTGTCCCCTTCTCAAATAACATCCTTTTCTTTTAAATCATTGTACCAAAAGATTATTTTAGGCTCCCTCCTTAATTTGTGCAAAAAAGGCAAAGCACTTTCCTTCTATGTGGCATCCATGCCTGAAAAATCTCCTTGATGAGGATCTTGAAAGGTGGATGTATGATTTCTTTCCTTTTGCGAAATTCCAAAAATTAAATTCTGGTTTAGTTTCCCATAATGTTGGTTGTTTCTTCAGGGTGGTGGGGGGAATAAACGTTGGCTCTCACAATCTCCTCTTCTTTTTTGGGTAAGGTACAACTTCTTTACTTCTTAAATTTTCTAGCACTACTACCAAAGGAAACGTGCCAAAATACTATTTCTATCAAGTAGGGAATCTCTTTTTCACCCTATTATATAGATAGATGTATATATATATATAAATATTTGTATGGATTAATCCATACCATATATCTCACCAATATAACTCCAAGTACATTGATGACGATAAATTCTTCTTCTTCTTAATTTTGAAGGCAACTATAACATATAGTCTCTTAACCATAAATTCTTTGGATTGTTTTTCTCTCAGGTTCGTTCTACTTTACGTGCAACCCCTTGACCCTTGCCAAGGTTAAAATGTTGTTACCCTATTTAGAGTTTAGCTAAATATGTTATAGTATTTTATTTTTACTTGGCTTAATTATAGTGAGAATTGAAAATCCTATGGTTTCCATAGTTAAGTCAAATACGAATACTATGGCATCGAGCTTCAGAGCTCTCTCACCATTCCATTTTTGCCCTCATGGGTTTAGTAGGCCCCTTTGTTAAAATGTGTTACTGTCCTTTGTCTCCTAAGTTTTCCACTCAAGTAAATTTTAACTTATATCAGCTACAAGGTTTTGTTTCTGGTGGGGCCTTGGCCTTGAGCTCCTCACCAAAAACAAGTACAATGACCATTTGTATTTACAAAATATTTAGGGAATGAGAGGGATGTTTCAACAAGGGTAATATTTAAAGATGTGTCATTTTGTTAACACATATGATTTTGTTAATACATGTGTTAGTTAATCAATTTTTTAAATGGTCTAATATTTACAATTTTTGAAGCTGCGCGAACCACATTTTAAACAAGATGCAAAAGACATTTCTTGGCTTCAAACCCTATTGGATCTAGCTCAACTACCTCCTTGGAATGCTACAAAGCCCAAGATATCACCCCAACAGAGAAAGTATTAGTTGGTAGCACCAACAATGCAAATGCACTCTCACCCAAGATATCTTTCTATGAATAACCATGAGAACAAGCTTTCTACATTTGAGTAAGGGATTTTGGGTCCCTTGGTCTTCTACCATGGCACTCAACAGAAGATAATGGGTGGGATGTTTATAGTAATTACACACAGTTAAGATGCACTACAACTCACCCTTATGATAGGTATTATAACAATATCCCAATGCACCATACGCACATTCAACGATAACAGTGCAACGAATACATATAAACTCGTTATAAGAAAATGTGTAAACACATAATCACACTAACATATATCTACACTCAATCACATTCCTCAATCATACATTTGACATGATATCTAACGTGGAAACCCATCTAGGAAAAACCACAAAGGTGCTATTCATCTGACATGAGAAATATATGTAACCTTTGGTCTACACACTAAGATTCAAAGACTATTCTAGATCTCTCTTTCTTATCTATACAGACTTCTTCCTCCTCTCATGCTCTTTGGACTTCTATCACTATTATTTATCTACTTGACTCTACCAATGGTCTGTACACATCCTGGATCTACTCACTCTCTTCTACATTGATGCACACTCAACTGTAGGTTCTTCAACTCCTCCCTACAATTTTAACACACTAATAGAAAATACAATGCTACTTGCACTAAATCACCAGATGTTACAGAGACTAACATGACTAAACCCTTCGGAGGCTAACCAACATCTTAGGCTTATTTTTTATAGCTTCTTACAAGTTGCTTTGAGATGAATTCATATAGTTTTCCAAGAGAATTACTTTCCTATTTTATCGACACATGACAGTAGGCACTAATGACATGACTTACAAATATTTTTTCATATGTGTAGATTCCACCAACTCTATCCATGCTTATACCCATGAAATTTCTAAACTAACGCTTTCTATCCATTGCGTCGTTGCACATCTACTGACATGGTTAACTCCATCAGATCCTTTCCTTCTTCTTTTGTACCTCTTCTACCTCACCTCTCTTATGTCATGAACTCTCTTCTTCCTTTGTCATAGTGTCCTCTTGCACTACTTCTTTCCTTATATCTTTCTTCTTTGTCTTCTTCTATTCTTCTTTTGTCACATATTCCCTTCTTGCTACTTCTTCTACCTTTTCTTCCTTCCTTCCGTGACTTCTTCTGTCGCAACTCATTTTGCTTCTCTCCTTCTTTTCTTCTTCCTTCTTTACTTCTATCTGATATCCTTTTACTTCATGTAACTTGACTCTTTTTCATCCTTGGGAAGAATTCTAAATGAATTCTTCCCATCTTTGCCTTGCCCCAACACGCCCCCAACACTCACATGTTTCTCATCCCAAGCCACACAAGGCTAATTTTCCATATCTTTACTTGTGCTCACATGACCTTGAAAATATTGCAATATTTTCCCTACTTTCATTGTCTCGTGTCACATGTCTTCCTCTAATTTCTATGAATTTTCAACAAGGTCCGAACTAAGGTGTTTCGACGGTAAATTCCTTGCTTCTTGTACTCGTCATTGTAATCTATGATATTCAAGTTGAATAATATCAGAAACTCTTTTAGCTTCATCCTGCATCTCTTCCACTTTATTTTCCCATTGTTTTTGTTGCATGCACAACACCATTAGTTGTTGCTGCAATTTCTTCATTTATTTCGCATTAGACATCTTTTGTACTAAGGGTAACTATTTGATATCAATATTCAACCAAGTTACTTAAGTCTCAGTTGTGTGCAACTCCTCTATGAGTTTCTCTAGTTCGACGTCTTCAATTAAAGCTTCCAAATCCTAAGAGACTCGGCCAATAGCCTTAGCACATAGTGCCTCTACTTCTTCTATCTTTTTTGCAGCTTATGTTGCTGCTTTGCTCTCTTCCGCCAATAATTCGGGTGGTGTTCTTGCTCTTATCTGCAGCTCTAACTTTGCAACCTTGTTTCTAAGGTATTCTGCTTTTTTTCCAAGTCGAATGACCTTGGCCTCTAGAAACATTTCCTATGTTATTCCTTCTTCTGCAAAATTTGTACATGCAAGGGCTATAGCTTTGTCAATCCTCTCCCTATTTTCTTCCTAGGTATTTTTCTTCTACTCTACCTCTACCACTACATGATTCATCTTACTAATACTTATATACGTGACTTTTTTCTGTTTAACCCTAACATAATGCAGCCTGATATGAAAATTAATGATTCGAAAGAACAAGATAACAGTGCCCTCGCAAGGTCCCATTTTCTTCTGCACCTCATCCCGCATGGCTTCTCCATGCATAAAAAATTCAATATTAGTATCTTGTTTCCTTTCCTTATTTTTATGTGTGCACGAGAGATTTTGGGATCTAGCTCCCTTATAGTGAACTAGTATATCCATGGGTTGATAGTTTGGTGGGTTGGACCATACAACAAATGAAATCAAAATTAACATCCACACATAGTGGAAACATTTACCACTTTCTTGCAATAGAGATGCATATTATAGTAATTCATTGAGCAAACATTGCGGCGAATTAATGTGAGCTCACTTCGCATAGATTTCATCTAGTGCCACAAAACCTGTAGTAGACTCGGTAAGTCGCAGTTTGCACAACATTTACAAGATAATACCTTCATAGTAAATATAATGGTATATTCATTAATGGACGACATGAGGAACCATATCTTGGCCCTAACAAAGTCATACTTGTCCTTAACCCTTTATATCATCACTTTTTCCTAGTCTTTTTCTAGATATTACACTCATTCTATACCTAATAGTGGGAGACTTGTTATCCCTACAATTATCTTGACATGCATATAATATACTTCATCTAGCCAAAGGAATCCTCCATGAAATGATACCATCAATTGTCGTACAAATGTATTAACTTCTGTGTTGCGACCGAAGTGTGGCATGTATAGCAACGATAACTGGATTTCCTAACAAGATGGACTGGAACTTTCTCAACAACTAGAGGACCTACTGTTGTGGTGGCACATACTAGTAACCTTGTTCCACTCTTTGAATTTGATGAGAATAGTTTCTCTTCTCTCATCCAACTAGAATGAAATTAATGCAACATGAAGGTTGATAGCATACAACCCTTTTCCCCCGAGTCGTTCTTCAAACATGCGAGAAATCAATACAAAATAATTTATGCTTTCAACCACATGGGTACATCATCGAAAAAAATTAAGGAAAATTTTATACACACTGTTGTTTAATTGAAATATCGAGTGGTAGTTATTTCCATAAAGACACTGGTGGCCAAACATAATGCCATCAAATTTCCTCATATTTTCCAAATTAATTCCTTGCAACTGTCATTTCGGAAATCACTAACATCCAACTATCATCTATGCTGGTTGTATATCTCTAAACAACATCGCACTCAGTTTGACCTATTTTCTTCCCTTCCTCAAATCTCCTTTTCTTACGACACACTATATGTCTTGAGCATGAATTTTTAATCTGCACCAAACATCTAGTTTGGGAGACTTCATATTTTTAATGCGACAGACTAGCAATCTACAAAAAAAAATTCTCTTCCTTTTCCTTTTTTATTGCTTTTATTTTACCCGTATAAGTCAAAGTTCTCATGATATGACTTCATGAGACTTCCATTCACCAATCCTTGAACCTCTATTCCATCTAAGTTTTGCAATTCCAGTTCTCCTCCATCAATGATATTCGTAATGATATACACTCATAACCAATGTGCTCTCAACTTTCATGGATGCTTGAAAAATTTACAGTCATACATAAGAACAAGTCCCCCAACCTAAAAGTGATTCCTCTGAATCTCTCGATCATGCCATGCATTTTGCCTTTGTTTTTCAACATTTTGATGAAATCCTACGACAAAACGTTCTTCTTCCACATGCACAATTTGAAACAATAATTCTTTGACAACATCGACATATGTAATCTCTATGATCACATCGAGTCTTCGAATCGAGACAATATACTCTATAGGAATCATAACATCTTGTCCATACAACAATCAGAATGGAATTTGTCCTATTAGATTCTTACAAGTTGTGTGATATGCCCATAATACAGCTCAAATTTTCTGATCCTAGTCATCTCTTTGAACATTGCAAACCTTTGTTAATGCATACTCTAGAATTTTGTTAAAGACTTTGACAACTCATTTTCATTGAGGATGATAAGGCATTGTATTTCTATGCTAAAAATGGAATTTCTATGTGAGTTTTGCATCGAACTGGTTGACAAAGTGTGTACCTTGGTCACTTGAAATATTATTCCTTATGCATTACCAAATAAACCATATAAATGTTAAGTGCAGTAGGCACTTCTTAGATGACAAGTGGAACCCCCAAATTCTTTATAATTCTCATCTTTGGGGAATCTACTTGCCTTGGTGGGATGTATGGGGCTAACAAATGTTTGGTAACAAAGTCTCCATACTAACAAGGTACTCGTAACAGTGTTGGTGGTCTTATTTATTTCATTTTTTTCTTCCTATTACATGTGCAGTTTCCCCATGTAGTTTCAGAGGGACCTCGTAGGTCTACAATTGATTTTATGGATGTCCTAACCGGATGGACTGGAACTTTCTCAAAAAATAGAGGAGCCTATTGCTGTGGTGGGACATATCCCGATGTATCTTCCATGATTGGTGTAGGTGATGCAGTCACAACTTCAGAGTCAAAAGTTGAACTAGCACTAGAGATAGAAATAGCCATGCTCTAGTAACCTTCTTCGACTCTTTGAATTTGCTGACAACAATTTCTCTTCTCTTATCCAAATAGAATGAAATCAATTCATTGTGAAGGTTGATAGCATGCAACCATTTTCCCTCAGTCATTCTTTAAACGAGTGGGAAATAAATACAAAATAATTTATCTTTTAGGCACATGGGTACATTATCCAAATAATTATGGAAAATTTTATACACACTATGTTTAACTGGCACATCGAGTGGTAGTTATTTCCATAAAGATAGACATCACCTTAAAGAACACCATCAAATTTCCTCATATTTTTGAAATCAATGCCCTGCAACTGTCATATCAGAAGTGACTAACATCCATCTGTCATATCTACGCTCACCATATTTCTCTCAATAATGTCACACTCCTTTCGACCTATTTCCTTCCCTTCCTCAAATATCCTTTTCTTCCAACACACTATGTGTCTTCAACATGAATTTCTTTTTTGCGCCAAACATCACGTTTGGGAGACTTCATATTTCTAATGTGACACACTACCAATGTATGAACAAAATTTTTCCTCTTGCTTTTTTTCCTTTCCTTGCTTTTATTTTATACGTCTAAGTCATAATTATCATGATGCAACTTCATTCGACTTCCATTTACCAATCATTGGACCTCTATTCCATCTAAGTTTTGCAATTTCAGTGTTCCTCCATCAATGATCTTCCTAAGGATATACGGTTGTAACCAATGTGTTCTCAACTTTTGTGGATGCTTGAAAAATTTATTGTCATACATAAGAACAAGTACTCGAACCTCAAAGTGCTTCCTGTTAGTGTGTCGATCATGCCATGCTTTTTGCCTTTGTTTTTCAACATTTTGATGAAATCCTATGACAAAACGTTCTTTTTCTATGCGCACAATTTGCAATAATCTTTCTTCTATAACATCAACATCTATAATCTTTGTGATCACATCAATTCTTCGACTGAGGACAATATAATCTATAGAATTCATAACTTCTTGTCCATACACCAATGATAATGGAGTTTGTCATGTTATATTCTTACAAGTTCTTGCGATATGCCCATAAGACAATTCAAATTTTTTGATCCTAGTCATCTCTTTGAACATTTCAAACCTTTGTTAATGCATTCTCTACAATTTTTTTAAATACTTCGACAACTCCTTTTGCCTGAGGTTGATAAGTTATTGTCTTTCTATGCTGAATATGGAATTCCTGTGTGATTTTTGCAATCAATTTGTTGAAAAAGTGTGTATCTTGTTCAGTTATTCGAATATTTGGGCATCCAAATCGTGTCACGAAATTCTCAAATAACAACTTTGCAGCAGTGTCATCCTTCAGTCGCATTGCTTCATCCTATCTCGTTGACATCTTGAAGAACATCTCCCAAGTACATGTCATGTGGCTTGAATCTCCATTGTCAATATACCATGCACTAGAGGTGGATGCACTAAATGAATGGTGAGTCAACAAGTAATTCTCCCTATCAATATATATGTCGATGTTGGTGATGATATATACTCTGTTTCTCTAAACATGTCGAGCACAAAGACAAAACTCCCTTTTGAATATGGTTATATAGTCAATCTCTGCTAAATTTATAGACTAATTATTCTTCTTCTTCTTGTTTGGACATTGCGAAGCATAGTGTCAAAATCATTCACAAGCAAAATACTTGACTTTGATCAAATCCTTTTTATATCCACTTTGTTGTTGTTGTTGCTTATACCCACCCTACTCGGGGCCTTTTTGTACTCCTTCTTCCCATTTGTAGTCAAAGGCACATTGTCCTCATCTTCCCTACTGTTGCAAGATATTTTATGCACAAAACCTCTCTCGGCCTCCTCTTGCACGAAATCATCTGAGAGTTTATCCCATGAAGGAAATTTATCCATGGAAACTATAGCCTCGACAAAAATAGGCCAAGGCTTTGTAACCCCATTCATAATTGTTAACACTAGCTCAATGCTAGAAACATCCTCCCTAACTGTTGCAACCTCATCTCTCATCTGAGATATCCTAGTAGTATAGGCAGCCACTCCCTCTAGCCTCACCATTTTAATACACTTCAATTATTCCCTCAACTCCTTTTTTTGATTCTCCATAAAACTCTTGTATAATCTGGTCAAAGCATCCCTCATCTTATATGAACGATATTTACCTGATATGTGAGGAATCACATGGTATTAAAGTGCTTAAAGAATTATCCTTATAGCCCTAACGTCCTTTTTGTCCAAGATAGCAAGTGCTTGTGCATGAGTGGGAGGTGAAACATGAATTGGGTGAGCCTATGTGTCATTAATCGCTTCATTCGAATTTAATTTTCCTCTAAGATAAGAACTATCCTAGCCTTCCATGGGTCAAAATTTCCAATCCCATGAATCCTATCCTCTAACCTAACTCGTGTAGCCATTTCAATGCAATTTCTAACTTCAACAAAATGTTTCTCACTTACAAAAGAAGTTAACCAACAATTTGAAAGTTTCAATGCAATAATCTACCCCCAACCTCTCATACCATGTTAATTGTATGGGTATTTTACCACCTCGGTTTCAAGTTACTTGCTCACTGTTTAATGCCCAACCCAATAGAAATTTATTTTGTAGATGAATTGATTTCCCTTAAAAAATGTTTACATGAAACACTCAAAAAATCACTAATGTAGGAAGCATAAATTTACTCATAGTCACACACAAGAAAAATTTCAGGCATCATATTTTTGGCAAATTTCCAAGGAAAAACCCACAAGGGGAAAACCTATTTGAGAGAGTAATTTTTATTTATTCAGAATGAAACGTACATTAGATTAATAATTTCCAAGTACAAATTATCTCAACGATAAATTTGAAGGATGCCTCGAAAAGTATGCATGCTATGCATCGAAATGTGATTAATAATTTCCAAATACAACTTATCTCAATGATAAACATGACGGATGCCTCAAAAAGTATGCACCTGATTCCTAGAAATGCGTGCAATGTGTCGTGTCAGAATTCAAACCGTATGGACCTCAAAATTTGTGCCCATTTTTGTCCTCTTCTCTAAATTAGTACCCACTAATTCACTAAAATATTTCATCGATTTTGTTCCCATGGTGCCTCAAATTTATATGCCCGAGAAAAAATTCTCTTAGTTGTACGGTCACAAAAACTAATGATGTTGTATGATGCCTCATAATGCATGCCAACTACTAGTAATTAAATTTTTTTTCTCTCTCTCTCTCCTTGGAATTTATGTATAATAAATGTTTCCCTAGTTTCCTGGGTTTGCATGCCAAAAATATTCTCACTTAGCTACGTCCTCCTCTTCTCAAGAAGTCGACTTTCTCTGACCTCTCTGAAATCTCCTCAAATAATGAAATGAAAATCCTTTCCATGCCTTTTTGTTTGCAATCCTAGTGTGAGTGAAGAGAAATCTAATCCAAGGGCCCACATTGATTTAGATGGATGGATGACATTGAATGCACATTTAATTATCTCCAAAACCAATTTCACTCACGTCACTTAAATTTACCAAACGTAACTTTAATCTCTAAAGTGGAATTAAATGCCCATTTTAAGTCATTTAAAGCAAGGGCCATGTTAATTTCCCCTTTTTGGTGACATAGGCTAAAATCACTAGGGGAACAATTTCCTAGCTAAAAGGTCAACAAATGTAAGTGATTCTCCATTAAAAGAATTCTATCTTCGAAAAACTATCCAAACTACTAATAATATTTATCTTTTCAAAGTAGTTTGAAATCCAATGTAATATTTATTAATGAAGGATGAAGTGAAACACTCTTAATATTTTATTGTTAAATCTATATATTGATATGGGTGATCTATCCTTTCTTCTATACTCAAATAATCACTAAAAATGTTGCTAGAAAGTTTTTGGAATACATGGATATATAGTGTATTTAAAATTGGGTATAGTTAACAATTATAAAACATTTTTGAATCACTATTATGAAGTATCATCTCACTCAATTAACAAAGCATGCCTCATAAGAATAAAAAATCATTTGAATGGAATTGACTATATCTAACTGTTATTATGAAATAATTTTGACAAAGTATAAAAAATTGGTTTAAAACCATGGTTGTTTTAAATCTATGTACTACTATGAGTGAAATATAACCAACTTATAAAATCAATAATGAGTAAGAGTGTGGTAATAAAGTTTATTTACATAATCCCATCCATTCAACTAAGCATGACATATGATACTTATTTCATTTGTTTCATAATGGCTACATCTAACTAATATAAAACCATTTGGACAGAGTACTACTAAATAGTATCTCATTCATTAAGAAAATGATATTAAATCTATATTGTACAATGAGTGAACTATTTCCAACTTCTAAAATCAAATAATCACTAAGATTGTAGTCAAAATTTTATTTATAGTATTCCATTCTTTCAACAAAGAAGGATAAGTGGCAATTGTTTCATTTGTTCAAAAATAACTAAATCTAATTAGTATAAAAGAATTAATATTTATAATTAATATTTATGATGTTTGTTTTTATAGGATGAAACAACTTAAGTATTTCAATTGGCAAAGCAATGAATGTTGTGATACACATCCAATAAATTGCACATACTTAGAGTGGAGAATATTGCAATGTTATTCAGCTCGAATCTAAATATAAGTCTAATATAATACTTAGCAAGAGAATTCAATTATATTGCACTTCTATATAAGTTATAAAAGGAAAATAGTTCAAATTCATATTCATCCAATAATTTTATATTCATTTTAATTAAAAGGTGATGTTAAATCTTACTAATTCTCCATTAAGAAAAGAAAAACATCTCTTCCAAAATGCTCTCAAATTTATTAATAATATTTATGGTTTATAAGTAATATGAAGTACATGGAATAATTATTAATTTAAGGTCAATTGAAATATTGCAAATCTTTTAAAACAATTGTTATTACACAATAATATTTTAGAACAACAGTTACTGAATATACTATTAAGGGTGAATTATCCCCCACTTATAACTAGAAACAATCATTACAAATGCATGTAGAAAGTTTTAAAAAAAATGTCATTTATTAAATAGAAAAAAATTATTCACCTCACATTAATCTAGTCTCTTTGAAAGTGTCTATGTCTAATTAGTATAGAACTTGTTGGGTATACTATTCTCATACATTATCATATTCATTAGACAAAGCATGGCTCATATGAAAATTTATTTGATGTTTTGAAATTGGCTACATCTAACTAGTGTAAAACATTAGTTTATTAACTCCTTCAATTTGGTGATATGAGATAGCAGATTGTGTATTTCAATGTATAGTATATAAAACATTATGATACACATCCACTAAACACCACATTTTAAAAATATATAATATTGCAAATTGTTTAAGTAACATAAATGATGTACTAACACAATAAAACATAGAAAAAAATCAATTATAATCTTTTAACAATTGCTAAAGTATATATTATGTCTAAATTGTTAAAGATAAATATTCAAAAAATATATATATTCTAACTTATTTTAATTAATAAATAACATAAAAATCAATAATAAACTTTAATATGTAATATCTACAGTATGTTTACCACAACGAAATCTATATATAAATAAATAAACAAAAGAGTAACCTCCTTTTTATCAAAGAACAAAATATTAACCTTTCATCTTAATAAAATAGAAATTAACAAAACCTTAAAATGTTTTACAATATCAACTTTTAACTAAACCCTGAACTCATTCAGGTAAACTAAGATATTAGTTCCAAAAAAGCATTTAAATGTCTCAAAAATGAACTTTTACTTATAAGTAAACCGTGAGAGTACCATGTATACCCTAAAAGTTCATTCCCTAGGTCCATTGACTTCACTTTCCCAATCGTCAAATGTGACCTATTGTGTGATGCATAAACTTGACACAAGGGGCAGATTGTATGGGCTACCGCACTTGTGAGAGAGCGCATTTTTTCCAGCTCGTTTCCTATTATTTGGTTCTCCTCTTTTAGTGCTTTATTGCACAGTTTCAGAATCTCGCAGTCCACTTCCTTTTCTTTGAGCTTAGTCCTAAATTAAAATTCAAAATAGATAGTGAACAAATAAAACTGTCAATGTAAAATACAATGAACCATTTTAATAAAATAAATATTGAACCACATAAAAATGCCAATATAATAGATTTCAAAAGTGCCAAATCACACAGAAATAAAATAAGGTTTCAGAAATACCAAATCATATTAAAATAAAATAAGGTTTCAGAAATACCAAATCACACTAAATTATGCAACTGTTGATTGGAAAGAGAAAGGCATTCCATTGTTAATGTGGTCATTTAAACCTATTCATAAATACCAAATCACACTAAAATAAAATAAGGTTTCAGAAGCTCCAAATCACACTAAATTATGCACTTGTTGATTGAAAAGAGAGAGGCATTCCAATGTTAATGTGGTCATTTAAAATAAAATAAGATACAACCAATAAATAAAGATACCTTACTAGTATATTCTCGATACACCCATTAACATCAACTTGTGGTGAACCTTGCACGTCTTGCTTTTGCTTTTGCATATGCAAAAGAAAATGAAATTGCATGAAGAAACTCAAATCAGAGAACACTAAGAAGTAAGCAGAGAACACTAAGTAGTAAGCAAATAAGTAAAGAACGGAAGAACACTAAGCAGTAAGAAAATAAGTAAAGAACACTAAGCAGTAAGCAGAGAACACTAAACAGTAAATAGATACCAGTAAGTAAGTAAGTAAATAAATAAATACGAATGGAATTACAGATTTCGGGGTGTTTCCCTTTAAAAAGCTCAGTGGGATGATCTAGTTGGAATAAAGTGTGTTGCATGACCATGTGTTAAGGGTTCTTTGGAGAGCCCTCCTCCTCGGAGGGCTCTCTTCCTCTTCCTCAGTGGGATGGTTCCCTGTCTTCTTCGAATCAAGAGTTCTAGTCCATGAACAGATATTGGTGCTAGGTTTTTCTCCTATACTCATGCTAGAAAAGTGTCGTGCCAGAGGCAGGCAGAAGTACTAGGGCTTTGGTGAGATCCCTCTTCCTTGGAGGGCTCTCTTCCTCTTCCTCATAGATGGTCCCCTCTTTTCTTGGAATCAAGATTTCTGGTCCATGAACACACATTAGTGCTGGCTTTTTCTCCCATACTCATGGTGGAAAAGTGCAGTTGCCGTTGCTAAAGGCAAGCAGAAGTAGGCAAAAGTATTGGGGATTTGGTGGAGGTTGTCCTAGTGTCAATAGTAAACCCTAATAAGAGCTTTATACAAGAATTAGGGTTTTTACAGAGTGCAAATGAATAAAGAGTGTTTAAAATACGAAGGGAATATATAGAAAAGAAGTAGTTAGTGTTGTGTGAATCCCAAGATTCACATCGTCAAAAGTGGTTCATTGTATATAGACAGCTATTTTAATATTTTTTTTTTATCTCCTTTCATTAAATTTTAAATAGAGTGGAAATTATTGATGAATGTTTAAAATAGAGACGTAAATTTCAGTTCTTTTTCGGGCTGTTTTTTACCCATTTCTCGCCATGAATCTTCATGAAATTTTAAAATCTTGCAAAAACACTACCATATCTTACATAGTGTGGGTGTTATGGGGTTTCATGTTAATTGATTTCATTTATGACCTTAAAATACCCCACCAAACAAAAAACACCAAAATTACTGATTTTTTGGGTTAAATTTAGGATTCCTGCAGAAATCAGCCTGAAAGACAAAATCTCCCCCTTTTTAGACTGCTCCTTAAAATACAAAGGGAATAGAAATAATTCTTTAGTGTTGTGCAAATCCCAAGATTGACATACTCAAAATTGGTTCATTGTATATAGACAGGTAGTTGGTAGTTAAGTTACTCTGAAATAAGTCTATGCAAAGTGCATTTAATCAAGTTAATGCAAACCACTACTTCATTTTTATAATATTGTTATTGATATCAAAGGAAATGAGGTGTTTGAATGGATCAACATATATTTATTATTATTTTAATAAGCATATGTAGAGAGTGTTAGCCCATATGTACATGAATAAGTCTATGCAAAATGCATTTTATGAAGTTATTGCAAATCACTACTTGATTTTTATAATATTCTTATTGATATCAAAGTAAATGACCTATTTCATTGAATCAACATATATTTATTATTTTAATAAACATATGTAGAAAGGGTTAGCCCACATGTTCAGGAATAGGTAAATGCAAAATACATTTAATGAAGTTAATGCAAATCACTATTTGTTTTTTGTCATATTGTTATTGATATAAAAAGAAAAGACTTATTCATTCAATCAACATTTCTTTATTATCTTAATAAACATGTGTAGAGAGGGTTAACCCATATGTTCATGACACTTGATGATGTTTATTGTAATGGGTGAGAGCATAATTATTTCTTCTACATGTAATACTATGCAAAAATGTCATGGGTTTATACAACCACTTGTTGGTAGCTAAATTCCACTTTTATGTTAGATAAATTATATACCATAAGTTTCCAAAACCATGGGATCATTGGTAAATTATTATTTTCTAGGAGAGAAGGAAAATTTTGGAGAATAAAAACAAATTAATTATTTACTTGGAGGTAAACTTATATTTTCAAATAGACTCAACTTAAAGGGTTTCCAATAGATATAAATGTGAAAAGAAACAGAATCAATATTGTTTTATATTAAGAGAAACCTTTAACAAGAAATATGTAGGGAAGTCTGATTTAACAAAGCTAAAATTCTAACTATGGGTTGATGTGGTTCAAACAAAGTGATCTGTGTCTATTGCTAAGTTGGTTCTTTGTCCTTAGCGGTGGTAATCAGTGTATCCAATATGTTAGTGCATGTGAATATGAGTAAGAGTAGGTTTGTTCTTACAAGGATTTGCATCTTAGTGGATTGGTGTCTTTGCTAGGTTGAGTTGTATAAGTATCCACAATAGTAAGTGTATATATACCAAGATGGTATAAATAAAACTTTTTGTAGTTTTCTCTTAAAAGTGTAGACACTTAAATCTAATGTTTTGTTTTTTATTATTGATAGATCTTATGTGTTATCGTTTTATTGGGTTGACTGAATTTAAATAAGTAAAAAGTAATATTGTTAATATTTTGAGATAATATGGAGATTCTTGAACTTTAAAAATTCCATCAATTAATTTCAGCACATAGGGATCACATAAATCAGCGACAAATGAATCTCATAAATAAATAAACTACATATGAATCTAATAAATAGATTAGTCACATAAATCACTCAACCATAAAAGACAAGATATACCATGGGAAAACCATCCAAATATGGAGGATGAAAAACCCATGAATTATTTGAGTATGATAGATACATTTTTAGAGAATGGTGTACAACACATCAACAAATTGATCGATAAGATATATCACTTCAGTAGTAGTGAAGAGACATCCTCTAATGAACTATCCTAATAACAAGTAAAAATACCTATCGTGTGGAATGTAGGAGATGGAAGGCTCAAGTAAGCTACTCACTCAAGTAAGCCACTCAGAGAACCACATAGCGCACACACATGGAGGAGCATTAACTCTAACTCCTTCCATGCAAACATTAACACCCTTCCTACCACTAGTGCCATGGTAGAACTTAGTATTCTTCATAATGTAAAAGATATGTGCCCTCCTTTAACAAGGCTTGCTCAAATCAAAGAAAAACTTGAAATAGTTGAAGAGAATGGGAAATAAAGAAATTTTGTAATGACTACCTTGAATGTTCTCCCTAGATCAAGGTACTGAGTCATTCAAGGGATTTGTGCAAGAAGGGAGCTGATCTCTTTCATTACACATGGAGAAGACGATGTACAAGAAGAAGCAAGACTTTAGACAAGAGAAGAAAATATGGGAGAAACTAACGATCAAGCTCTCACAGTGTCCACCCGGAATAACTTCAAGAAGAAGGAGAAGAAGGAGAACTTTCATCACAACAAGAAGAAGGACAAGAAACCGAAGAACACCAAAAGAGATATTTCAAATGTTTGATGTAATACTTGTGATGAAAAGTGACACTTGGAAACAGATTGTCCAATCCAAAAAAGGAGATAGCATGCTAATATTGGATAAGATGATGAACCAATAAAAAAAATATTCAAACTAGAGAAGGATGTTTCAGATGAAGAGTATGTGCTAATCTAAGAAAATCATGAAGGAATTTGAAAAGGATGTGGAAAATGAAAGAATGCGAAGAATATTTTTCCCAACCGTGAGAGAAAGGATAAAGGAATATTCGAGATGGTACACTCAGATGTATGTGGAACCATGTCTTCTAGCTCACTAAGAAGGTATTTGTACTATGTTTCATTTATAGATAATTTCTCACATAACACTTGCATATATTTCTTGAAAGAGAAAAGTGAAGTTTTCAGCAAGTTCAAGGAACATAAAGCATTTGTGGAGAACCATAAAGATAGAAAGATCAAGATTTTACAGTAATATAATGGTGACGAGTTGTCTTCAAAAGAATTTAAGGAACTCTAGAGAGAATCTGACATTAAGAGGGATTTGAGGACTCGATACAATCCTCAGTAGAATGGGGTTCCAAAACAAAAGAACCAGACCATAATGGGAGCAATGATTGCAATGTTTCTTGACAAGGATCTTCCTATACGCCTTTGGATGGAGGATGAAAGAAATATATTGTATGTAAAACCATACTCCTTATCGAGTACTTGAAAACAAGAGTTCTAAAGACGATTTATCACGAGTGAAGCTACACATAATCCATCTCAGAGTATTTGGTTTCTAGGTGTACATACATGTCCCAAAGGAGAAAAGGACCAATTTTGATCTTTCTGGAAGGAAGAGTGTATTCATAGGGTAAAGTGATACATCCAAGGCCTACCGAAAATACTTTCAAGGAATCAAGAAGATCGACATTAGTAGAGATGTAACATTTGATGAAGACTCGACATACTTCATATTTAGGAGTAATCATATCAAAGAAGTTGAGGAACCTAAATAGATAAGAATTAGAGACATGGAAATTGGAGAAGCAACTCTAGAAAACCTGAAAGATCAAGACATGACTAAAGAACTGGTAGAAAGTACCCTTCAGGAGGACTCCAACAAGAGGAAACCAACATGGGAACAAGAGATCATACGAGAAACTAAAAGTTATGGCACTCTAGAAGGAATACATTGAGAGAGAAAGAGGGGAAATCCCTATAATAGCTATCTATCCCTCTTGTGTGACATCATTGAAAGAGAACCTTCCACCTATGAAGAGGCTATATAAGAGAAAGAATGAAAGGATGTCCTGATCGAGGAATATTAGTCGATCATGAAGAATGATGTAGGGGATGTTGTTCCAAGACTAGAGAAAAAGTCTGTCGTGACTTCAAAGTTGATCTACAAGATCAAACATGATGTAGATGGCAACATCAAGAAACATCAAGCAAGGTTCATTGCACAAGGATTATCACATAGAAAAGGAATAGACTATGAAAAGACATTTGCACTTGTGGCGAGGTACACTTCCATAAGGATCATACTTACTTTAGAAACAGTTATGAAATGGAAAGTACACAACATCGATGTCAAGACATATTTCTTGAACAATTTTTTCAATGAGGAAGTGTATGTGGGATAGCCACTGGGATTCGAGACACATAACAAGAAGACCCATGTGTGAAAATTAAATAAGGGCTTGAATGGATTAAAACAAGCACTATGGGCATGGTACAATAGGATAGATAGCTTCTTGATGAGCTTGGGATTTACTAAGAGTAAAGAATATTCAAACATCTACTTCAAGGTGGAAGACAAAATACGAGTGATACTCCTACTATATGTCAATGACTTGTTTCTAACACGCGATGAGGAAATCGTTATAGATGCAAGGAGGAGACTTGATATAGAGTTCGACATGAAATACCTAGGTGATACAAGTAGGAAATTTAATGTATGCATCTGGAAATTCGAGCTAACACAAATTTACGACATAAATTTAATATGAAACAAATTTAAATGTTTATTTTTTAGTGTAATATTTAAGAGCAATTTTAAAATTTAAATTATAAAAAGTTTATGTTGTTATTTGTCGTACATTAGTTTTACGCTTTTCATTTCTTAGAGATGTCATTATAATGTGTGTTTATTTTTCTAATGATATTTTATTTGTACTTATGATTGCAGTGGATACTATTTGGAAGAGTACTCCTGCAATGCTAAACACCTAGTGATCCCATCGAGCCATGTCTCTTCTTGTACCACTTCACAACCACCATAAAAATATGGAATCCTTCTTTTCTGAAATTTCGTCATGATGTCCTCATAAGGGGGTCCCTGAAATAGGTTCAATGATATTTCACGGTTACCCTACCTCAACGGTGGGGCCTCAACCTATACCTATGGTGTACCACTTCCCCTTTGAATTCCTATGAGCATCTCATTTATTGCCTCAAGGGAGGAAAAAATGAGAACCTTGTCTCGAAATGTAGCCGACACATTCTGGTGAGGCGTTGTTGCGCAACCTCATCCTTGACTTGTCCATGTCCTTGCCAAGTCTATCCTTTATCATGCCATAAGTCATCATTATTACATGGTTCAGGTTTTACCTAGGTCACTATTAAACATGTACTCATATGACAATGAATGAAATTTTATTTCTTTCTTCAACAAGATTTACCTTATACTAAGTAATATTAAATAT